>WNNJ02002443.1:0-138684 GCA_012934845.2 Pomphorhynchus laevis
TTTATTTTCAATTTTTTATTTTAACTTGATTTAAATTATAAAAAATCTTATAACAATTATTTATTTTATTTAATTATTTAATTTTGATTTAGCATTATTATGTTTTGTTTATTTTATAACTTAATTAAATACGTAGACTCAGTTAGCTGATTTGATGGTAATTTTTCAAATAAGCGTTAAATTTGTATACTTTATGTTTCAATATTAGCTCGATACCTATTAGTTATATAATGGACAAAATGTGATTATGCTGGCTAACATCTGGCTTTCTAAAAATATATTCTTAAATATCCGAGTATGAATATTTTAACTTAATATGAATAATATAAAATCTTATAACAATTATTTATTATATATAATTATTTATTATTAATTATAAAATTTTGATTTAGCATTATTATCGTTTTTTTTAAATTTTATAATTATATAAAATATATTAAATACGTAGACTCAATTAGCTGATTTGATTTGTTTTAATAGATATTATTAATATTTAAAATTGTTTTCATATATCAAAAATATTTACGCATATACATATTTTAATAATAACCAATTAACCTATAGTATTAAAATCTAATATATTCGATTACCGGGCAAAGTAAATTGTGCAAAAATAAAGAATAAAGAATCAAGGTTTGACCAAAACCTTGTCATAATATTGATGTAAATTTATAATAATCAAATAAATTATTTTATAAATTAATGATTATTAATAATTATCGAATAATTAATTATTATTGAATAAGCTGTACAAGTGAATAATTTAGAATCTTTCACTAGTCTAAGTGATAAGTACGATGGCTGGTAGGCCCAACAAAACGAGCATAACAAAACTTAGACTTCGCCACCAGTCATCTTCAATTTACAAGCAAATGTTTGGATAAAATTAGAAAATGATAATTGGATAATCTAAAATTAGATTCTTGCTAAATTGGATTTTATAATTTTTAGCATGAATTAACAATATTTATTGTATTAATAATCTAACATTTAGATTGTAAACATTTAAATCAGTACCAAGAACAAACATAAGAATTTTAAATATCCTACAATGTGCTATTTAAATGAGCTATTGTTCATATACACAAGTGTCTATCTCATGTTTTGTTAATAATATTCTTGTTTTGAAATTGTGCAATGAGCAATATGATTTAGTTTAATTTGGTATTAATATGTATGCAACCTACGTTTTATATTTTATTAACCTTTTATTTAATCGGTTAAATCCTGATTGTACTTATCTGATACTTTACAATACTCGATGATATTGATTTGCAGGCATTGATCAATACAGAAAATAATGAAGATTCAGCATACCTTCGCTTATGTCAAAAACTTGATCCTAACTTGGCCACAAATATTATTGAATCATATAGCCATGGAAACCGGTTCGAAGATGCTATGATGATTGAGGTACTCGTGGAATATTCACCTAATTTAAACTTTTAAATTAATTTTGCCAACGTACCTATATTAATTAATTATAATGTTTATAAGATTTGATGTATATATGATTAATATAAGATCTGACGGCGTAATGATTGTAACGTTGGAAACGCGATACATACGTCCTGAGTTCGAATACGATCAGCACCAGTTTACGGAGTAAGCAGGAAATGAGGGCTGAAACGTGAATTGTAGGTATGGGTCATCAGTTGATGAGACCCATCCAGGCTTATTATAAACGTCTTGCTGTATTAAGAATAGAAACAATACCTTTAGGATACAACCAGAAGAATGTAAGCTTACAGATGCAATCAAGTTAAATTAAAAACATTCATTGCCAGTGGTAGAATGTTAAACAGTGATACGGCTGCGGATCACACACAAAAGGCATGTTTCTAGTATATCGTAAGAATACGATCCCCTACTGGAAGTAATATACTTAAATGCATATCTACACCACTGTAGAAGCAGGGCTATGGGATGTAGCGTTAAATCGCGATACAGACGTCCTAAGTTCAAATCCGATCATAACCAGTGTACGGAGTAAGAACATAATCAGGGTCGAAATGTTGTATAAAGAATACAATACCTGTGAGTATAATGTTGTTCCACTAAAGTGTTTAAATTTATTTTTAGTAATATTTTGTTGATTTATATTACAATTATAAATTGTAATTTATACAATTTATACGATTGTAATTCGTCTTTTATTGTTCGCTTAATAGCAATAAATATAGTTATTATTAATTATTATTTAATATAGTTATTATTGAAACACCATTATAATTCGGTATATTATATAATTATATATTATATTACAAATATTAATATATATGGCGCAAACGGTTGGCTATGATCCATATATATAACGGGTACAGTATTGTAATTAGCGTATATTGAAAAAAAACCAAAAGCATAAAGATTTTTACGTTTCGATCGTCGCAGATTTTCTACAAATCGTAATCAGTTGATAAAAGCTGAAAATAAAAGTTATGGTTATTAAATTCAATCACATTCAAGTTTTGTTATAAATTTTGGTCACTCTATATATGTATATTTAGTTTTTCAATAAAGCATTCTACTACAAACGATCAGATTGGAAGCCAAGAGTTTCGAATATCTATAATGGTATGTAAACAATAATTTTTTATAATTCTACTTTTAACTGGTCTAAGTAAAAATAATCTTTCTATTAAAATGGTTCGAAATTACTTCAAAATAGTGATGATCCTTTTCAATAAGAATCATCAATTCTTATTAAAAATGATCATTTCTTATAAGGATCAATAAAACACAAATTTATTTTTATATTTCCCTAGTTGGTGTTAGCATTTGATGACGCCAGCAACAGTTTGCAAAATTATAAAATTTAATGTAAATCCTGTTCCGAAATTTAGAATTAATTTAATTTCTGAATAATATTTTTTGAATCGTGATCAGAAATTTATAAATTTCTCTTCTATAAGCAGCTGTATATATTTTAATCTTCATCTGAAATAAATAAAATACCTTTACCTGATGCCTGTGATTTATATTTCGTGTGTAAAGCAAAAAATTGTAAAATTAAAATGCCTTCCTGATATTTAAAAATATAAATATTCAAAATCCCTATTTAAATAGGGATTTTGATAATTATCCATTTTAGATATTTTAATACTCTAAACTGTTTATATAATCAATACTAAATGCTTGTATTCACAAATATGTGTTGATGCTCAGCTTTACCTTTCCTGGCCCAGTCAAAAATTTTGAATTAACGACTGTATTCACTTATTCGTAATATGAAATCGTTTGATTTTCCGGCATTCGTTCATAAGTAAACTTAAAGTAGTATCGTTTGCTATCTGTTCATTAAGATACATATGTTATATGATAAATAATACTTTATAATGTAATATGTAATGAAATATAAAATATTAATATATTTATATATTTATATAAGTAATATTAATATAAATATATAATGTACAAGACTATATATTTTATCACTGGAAGGAAAATGTATTTTATAAATTTTATTTAATATTTCAAACACAGTTAAACATTGGATTATTTAATAACGCGTTAAAAAACCAAATGCGAAAACAATAATTCGAGATCAGTTAACATTTACGAAAGGGTGGATATTTAAGTTAAATAATTTTTGGTACATAAGTTAACATATACAATTTACTTAAGTGAATCAAATTTATAAATGTTGACCTCAGTAACTATTCTAATACAAGGTGTTCGATATAGGCTAACACTTTGTATCGAATTCGGAATAAAACTTAAAGCCTTTGCAGGCTTCAGTTACTACTGCAGAGAAATAATTATCGATGAAATATAACGAAGGAAATATATAACAAAAATATGTTTAATTTGTATAGTAATTGATGGTATATTTAAACATTGAAATTTTAATTCAAATGCGTTGAATTAACGAAGATTAACATTCAAATGTAGCAGTATGAGCTGTATTTGTCATGTAATTCATTACATACATTTTAATTAAATATCCTACAATTTTATTCGTAAACTTCGCACTTTTATCGTTTTTTTGTAAAAATTTATATAGCAAACAAATATTTAATATGAATTATATTTTTAAATATAGGTTACCACGATGATAAACGAAATACCGACAATGCTTGGGTAGAATTTGAAATCTGGAATTTTCACGTAGATGGGATGTGTGTCAGTCCCTTTTCTGTAAGATATTTGAAAATAATTTTTTAACATTTAAAAATTGCATTTTTGCATGAATCGTAAAAAAACTTGCATTCATTGCTAATAAAAAATTATGCCCCTTCTCCGTATATTGGATCGTCAGTATAAAATACCCTCTACAACAGGGTGCAGAGAAAGACTCCTTAACGGATCAAAAGGACTTATGGCATAATACCATATTAGGTGCGCAATTGAGCATATAAAAATAGTAATGGAAAGAACATAATGTATCAGCGCATAAGTTTATCTGCACTCGGCGTTATAGCGAAAAATAATGAAAGATATAAAGCAGCAGAATACCATCAAAATATTATAATTGCAAGTGTCGAATGAACGACCTTTTATCAGAACTTTCAAAAAATATAGGTTATCTTTCTAAATTCTTGTTTTATTTGCAGCGACTGTTAATCAAAAATTATTTTTAATAATTTAAATAAAAAATTTTTACAAAAATAAAATAAATTTTAATTGGTATTTTAAAATCACAAAATACATGTTTAAATATTATCAATATCTAATAAGTTATTATCGATAAAATAATTAATATTAATATTTTTATAGTGGTAATTACTTGATTATATTGATATTTTAAAATCATAAAATACATTTTTTAATATTTTTAATAATTTATTAATAAATATTAATTTATTAATCAATATTTGTAGAATAAAATATTGATCGATTAAATTTTTAAAAATAATTTATTATCAATATTGATATTATCATTATTAATTTTGTAAAAATTAAATTTTGTTTATCTATGTTAGGTAGAAAAATAACGGGCGACACTTGTTAGCAAAGCAGTTCATCCTGACTACGTCTAATGCTTATTCTGATACATGATATATATAATACGGAGTTATAAAATTCAAAAGTTATAAAAATTCTAAATAATTAATAATAATTAAATATCTTTAGTAATTTAAAAGTGGAAAGTGGTAAAATCGTAAAATACATGATTATAAGAGAAATCTTTACACTATTAATAGCTTCCGCTAGATAATAACAAACTGACGACAATAAGTTAATTGAAAATCAAGTTTTGAACAAATATATTGGTCTCCCGCAAGAATAAAAGTCATCTATGAAATATTAATTTGTGGGTATAGAATCGAACTTTAACATTTGACCTCACAGTATTGTTGCTTATATATTGTTAGTAGCGAAGTTATAAAATCGTTTTCTTTATTTAATTATTCAATATCAGTTGCAAAATAAACTGATATTTTAATCTTAGTGATATCATTATTTAAAATTTTTTATGGCACATTGAAAATAAAAATAAACTTAAAATCAAAATTTCAAATATATCATTAGTTAACGATTTTAAAATATAATTACTCATATCATTCTAGGGTTTTACAAATTGGCTTCCGCTAAATTCGACGAATGCAATTTTTGCTGGAATGGAAAGAGAAGTTAGATTAATAGAAGCATTGTACAATTGATATGTTAATTAATGTTATCATTTATTTTAATTAGCTATATTGTTTCTTATTAAAGTGCAATAATCGAACACAAATTTCAAAATGTTTTTTTTTGAAGAAAATCGACAATTACAAATCAATACGATTATCACAAAAAGTCAATGTAAAATAAACAAAATAGAGAGAGAGCATATTCAGATAAGTAAACTCCAAAAATGATAAAAAAAAGGCGATAAAAAGATGAAATGAATAGGTTAGAAGACTTAAATGTGTTAGATGATATAAATCGGAAAATGGTACAAATAGGTTAGATGGTATAAATCAGTTATATGATGTAAATCAGTTATATGATATAAATAAGTTAGATGTATAAATAGGTTATAAGATAATTAATCAGTTATATAATAAACATAAATATGTAAAATGATATAAATCGGTCAAAATGATATAAATCGGTTAAATGGTATCAATCGGATAGATTATTAATTTCCGTTAGATGGTAACAATAGGTTATATCCTATGATATACATAGGTTATAGCTGTCATATACTGTATATATTAAAACATTTGAATTACTATTTATAGATGATCGACTTGTGTTTAAAAGAACCATTGAAACGGTTATATGATTATTGAATAGGTTAAACGATTTAAATCGGTTATCTGATATAAATCGGTAAGATGGTATAAATCGATTATAGGATTTAAATAGGTTATATGATATAAATCGGTTAGATGGGATAACTAGGTTATATTATACTTAATCAGTTATATGATATAAATAATTATTATGATATAAATCAGTTAGATGGTAAACTCTGTTAGATTGTATAACTCGGTTACATGATACGCAATCATGTTAAATAATCAAATAACTTATACAATTAAATAATTTATATATTTATAAATATTAAAATTAATAATTAAATTATTAATATAATTATCAAATAATATTATTAATTATTGCTAGCAAAACGATTTTCAATTTTTTTATTAGAATAGCAAATTCAAAATTTGAATTTGAAAAGAAAAGCTTCAAAATTATAAAAGATGATTATTTATTACTAGCAATTAAAAGGGTTAATTAATCGATAATATTAGTAACGATAAAAGTAATATTCGTTAAGATGAATAATCAATAAGATTAATCATCGAGAATATTAAGATTCGATAAGATTAATCATCGAAAAGGTTAATTGTTGATAAGACTAATTATCGATAAGATTAATCTTATTAAAAATTAATCATCAATAAGACTAATCATCGTCAAGATTAATCATCGATAATATTAATCATAGATAAGATTAATCATTGATAAGGTTACTAATAGATAAGATTAATCATCGATAAGAATAATCATCAATAAGACTAATCATCGACAAAATTAATCATTGATAATATAAATCATCGATAAGATTAATCATTGATAAGATAAACCATCGATAATATAAATCATCGATAAGATTTATCGTCGATAAGATTAATAATCGATAAGATTAATCATCGATAAGGTAAATTGTTGATAAGACTAATAATCGATAAGATTAGTCATCGATAAGGTGAATAGTTGATAAGACTAATTATCGATAAGATTAATCATCAATAAGATTAATCACCGATAAGATTAATCATCGATAAGATTAATCACCGATAAGATTAATCATCGATAAGATTAATCATCGATAAGATTAATCATCGATAATATAAATCATCGATAAGATAAATCATCGATAAGATAAATCGTCGATAAGATAAATCGTCGATAAGATAAATCGTCGATAAGATTACTCATCGATAAAATTAATCACCGATAAGATTAATCATCGATAAGATTAATCATCGATAAGATTAATCATCGATAAGATTATTCATCGATAAGATTATTCATCGATAAGATTAATCATCGATAATATTAATCATCGATTACATTAATCATTGATAAGATTACTCATAGATAAGATTACTCATCGATAAGATTAATCATTGATAAGATTAATAATAGATAAGATTAATCATCGATAAAATTAATCATCGATAATATAAATCGTTGATAAGATTAATCGTTGACAAGATTACTCATTGAAAAGATTAATCATCGAAAAAATTAATCTTTGGTAAGATTTAGTATTGATAAGATAAATGGTCGATAAGATTTATCTTCAATTAGATTAATCAATTAATCTTTGATGATAATTATGATCGATAAAATTAATCTTTGATTAGATTATCTTTAATGAGATTTATCATGGACAATGTTATCGATAAGATTACTCATCAATAAGATTAATCACTGATAAGATCACTTAATAAGATGATTAAGTTGTGGGTTTATGTGGGTTATAGTTTTGACTTCGTGGTTGGTGGTTTTAACTGTTCTTGTTCTTGCGGCGCCTTTTACAATGATTATGGTGGATTGTAATGAATTCTAGCTTTTTACTCCTGTGGATGTTGTCCCCTATTTTTTATCAGCATCTCTTTGTGTCTTTGGCAATCAAAAGATGTATATTCTTATTTTTCTGAGATTAGGTTTATTATATCATGTAGTGAGCTTATTGATAATAAATTTGAGGTTTTTAGTTATATTTGGATGGTGTGGCTTTAGTTTGTATTGTTTGGGTTTACATGTTTACTGTAGGGTTTGAAATTGATACTCGTGTATATTTTTTGCGGTTTCTGGTTAATGTGCTTACTGTTATTTAGGAAATTATGATGTTGGCCTTAATATTTGGCTTAAATAATCCAATAGATTCTACTGAATTAGGTGATCTGAGTTTTATTTAAATGTTTGCTTATGAGGTGGCTAATTATATGTATTTTATACATCCCGTTTTTATTACGTATTAAGAATAGGGTTGTCGTTTCCCCTGTTGTTAGATTTAAACAATTGGATTCCTCTCTATTTGGTAGTGAATTTTATGAGTATTGATTAGAGGTGCATTTTCTATTTGTTTTTGTTATGGTAAATTGAACATAAGATCCTGTGAGAAAACAAGCATCGACAGCAATTAAATCTTCTGCAGAAGAAAATTAGGATGGTCCGGAAAGCACATGGTTAGTTGAAAGAGGCTAGGCCCATGCTATCAAATAAGCAAATTCTCGTAGATGGCTTTTAAATATGTCACAAGGCAGCCGAAACGACTGATGGTAGTTCACCCTACTGATGAGTGCTGCCGGCTACCATCAGCTCGTCTAGGAGTGATAAAGAAATCTGTTCTATTAATAATCGAACTCCGGCTTTTGGCAACATCTTCGATAATAAAGCTGAAGCTTATTGGATCACGAATTTTATATATTATATAACATATAATTATATATTATATAATTAATATAATAATATATAACATTATATAATATTATTTGGAAATTATAACATAGATATTGAAGAAGAACTGATCGATACAGATGAATTTTCTATTAGACAGGGAAAGAAATATAATATATACGAAAATTGTATTTATTATAAACCATTATAAACTATTATATATTACGAACGTTGCCTTTACCTCACAGTGGCTTACCTAATGCTGCCATATGCCTTATAAAAGCATATGTTAACGCAATGATCTTTGGCTATCCTTGCAGCAAAGCCGAAATTCATGTTACCTAAAAACATGATGACCTTCAACGTTTATTCTAATATGTCGTCTATTGTTTATTAGTCAATTCATAAAATTCGATTTTTATTTTAAATTTCGATTTAAAATTTTATTGCTATATAAATATTAATTGGATATATCTTATAATAGATATTTGTTGTTTATTTTTATAATAAAAACTGGTATTTTCAAAAAAAATATATCTTATAATTATTTATTATTTATAATTTATATATGGTATAAATACGTAGGCTCAGTTATCTGATATAATCATTGTATATTATATATAACTATCATAATACAATTACTTAAAAAGCGTTTGAACAAAATATTATTACAAATAAATTTAAACTCTTAAGCGGAAAATCTTTAAGGATATATAATAAAAAAGATACTTTGTGTTAGACAGTAGATAATCAAATTCCGCGACAGGAAATACGTCGTATGTATTTTACTTCGCTGCTATGCTGGATCGAGGAATAGGATCCGAAACCTGATAACATTGCAGTTCTTACTGATAACCTCTAATCCTTATTCTGATATATCGTCTGTTATTTATTAGTCGATTCATAACAATTGATTTTTATTTTAAATTTCAAATTATACATTTAAACTTGATATAAGTTATATAAAATCTTACATCAAAATTATTAATTAGTTATAATTATTAATTATTAATTGTTCAATTATTTTATATTTATTTATCATTATGTTTAATTTATAAATAATTTAATATATGTAGACTCAGTTATCTGATCAATACAGTGATATACTTGTTCGATTTTTAACTTTTCGTAAAATAATAATGTGAGAAGCAGACAATAAGATTGGGTAGATATCAGAATCGTAAAAATAGTTTATGTTAGTGGATTAATCGTTGATAGAGGACGCTGTTTCCACAATCTTATAATGATAACAAGCAGTTTGGTTTGCAAGAGCATCCAAAAGCAAAGGATCCACAAGCACTTGCATCTGAAGTAATTAAATCAATTCATTTTGCTAAATCGAATTCTGTAATTTCGTAATTTAAATTAATCTTGAAATTAAATCTCCTGATCGGAAATTAATTCTTCTGTTTTGAAATAAATACCCTATTGTAAAATAGGGTATTAAATGGCTCTATGTGCATATTGAGCCAAACTACTATTAAAAATAAATATTTTATCAGTAGAGAAATTCGGAATTCAGAGTCAATTAAGAGTAGAGAAATAAGTAATTTAGAAATACGCAATTCAAAGTCAAACCACGGAGCCCAACTGTAGCGTTCAAGATAAAATATGGAAAATATGTGTTACCAGTTACCGTAATTATTGCATTCGTAAGAGCCGGATTAAATATAGAAGCTTAATTATAAAAATTATAAAATTAAGGCAATATACCTAGGAAATTGATCATTCAAAGTTGCAGTCCGATTAAAACTAAGCGACTGTCGGCGCTGGAATTCTGTGCTTAAAGAAATATTCAAATGCTAAGACAGATCATTATTTGCAAGATAACCAAAGCACAAGAATTGTCAAAATCTAAAATGCTACGAATAATTTTTAAAATATTTTTTAACAGAAAATACGTATTAGGCCTATTATTGAAATATTTCGATTGTGTTATGGATGCACTGCTTAGCCACTTTGATTGACAAATCTATTTTAAATCTGTTAAATTTATCATCAGTAATAAACAATATGTCTACACATTTAGTAAAAGAAAACAACTTATCGTTGTTGAAGTAGTTGATTAGGCTGTTGAGCATGGTGTGGCTGCAATTGTCCAGGAAGCTGATGATGAGGTAGCATCATTGGTGGAACACGAGGTATCATCGCCGGATTTGGGGGAAGTCTTATCATTGGGTAAGGCGAACCTGGTCTAGTAAAACGTTGTACAGCCGGATTACCTAAAGTTGGATAAAAGTAGGCACCTTGCGGCGGAGGCCCTCTTGGTATCATTCCTCCCGGATGCATCATCAAAGTAGGCCCACCAACCATCTGACCAACACGGAAATTCAACGTTGATTGAGCACCATGCATTGCAGCCATTGCTACTGCTTGAGCCGCTGGCGATGAAAACTTTCCTGATTTAAAAGCTGCTGTTGTTTGATCAATTAACTTCTGCGCTTGCTCTTCCATCCATTGTTGATAATATAATCGTACGTTCTCTTTATGGTTTCGTCCTTGATTGTGTGTCCGACGCACTGAAGGAGAATCGTGCGTTAAGTACGTATCACAGTAGTCGCAGTAATATTTCGGCATCTGAATCTATAAGATAATAATCGCTTTACGGACAAAACAAATCAATAATCAATCAAACACCAATTAGAATCATGTTTTCTTAAATTCGTAAATAAAACAAAGAAGGTTTGTTTGTATTTGGAAATATAGTTTTGAATATAGCAAAGCATTCAAAAATATAAAAGTAAATAGATTTGTTATCTAACTGATAATATCTTTATAATCATTTAATCGTAGAATCAGTATATTTTTGCATTTTGTGGATTTAAATTATTAATTTTAATACCCAAATTAAATTACTAAACAAATTAATTTGTAATTAAACATTCAATATTAGTACTATCACCCCAATTAAGTATTATACGCTATATACATTAGACTTAGTGAATTAATACTCGGTGTGGTTACTTTACTTTACAGGAGAATATTAAATAATATTATTTAAAATTATTTATTTCAGTTTAATAAATGCAGCATCTATTAAAAACCAATATACAAATTAAATTGTATTTATTTTGTAACAATAAAATAAATACAGGATGTTGGATATTAAATACTTTGTGTTAAGATAAGAAATTACACAGAATTCGAATGTATTTGACAATCACATGTATTTGGTATACTGCTATGTTGACTTCAGGGATATGGGTCAAAATATGATATGAAACAAATCCTCCAGATGAACTTCAAACTTAAAATTCTCAATGCAATTAATCAAATTCATAAAAATATTGGGTTTTAACATATCGTTGTAAATATCGTTTCATGAAAATATTATGTTTTCTATCTAAATGATAGAAAACCCAATAATGTTTTAATGTTTTAAAACCCAATAATATTTAAAACCTAATAATGATTTGGCACTCATCAGTGCCAAATCCCTCCCACTACTGGATGCAGAAGAGGACTGGCAGATGGCACACGAGTAATTGTGATGATGAAACGGTACTTGCTACCGTTCTTCCGCTTCTGGCTTCAATGATAACAACGTATTTCACGCGGATTGGTCTCCCTCTCTTTTGAGATTCATGATTTAAGTTAGCCGATATTCAAGAGACCTGCGCTGGCATTTGCCAGTGCTTTTGCTAATGATCCTATTTGGTGAAGCAGTAGTGCTGATTTAGCACTCAATGTGAAGTTACCAGAGGTCTTCCTGGTACTTCATACACATGACTCGTGTGCCGTCTGCCAGTCCTCCTCTGCATCCAGTAGTGGGAGGGATCTGGCACTGATGAGTCATTGTGATGACGAAACGGTACTTGCTACCGTTCTTCCGCGTCTGGCTTCAATGATAACAACGTATTTCACGCGGATTGGTCTCACTCTCTTTTGAGATTCATAAATAAATTAAATTTAGATAAGATTACTTTCGTGTGCCAATTTATTTGTTTCTTTGGCATTTTTATCCATACGAGAAATACGAGAGAATTACGTATCTGTTTTATTGACGTTTCGATCAAGCTAGTGATCCTTCTCAAAATTTTGAGAAGGATCACTAGCTTGATCGAAACGTCTAAAACAGATACGTAATTATCTCTTTTTTCTCGTGTGGATAAAAATGCCAAAGAAACAAATTAAATTTGATTAAATAAATTAAATTAAATGTTGTTCGAGTATATCATGACAGAATATAATAATCCATTGATGGAATAATGTTGAGGATGGTAATTATCATCTTTATAGAAGAATAAATAAATATATTATCAGTTACATAACACAATGTTTATTTTATTTATTTATTTTGAATAAAATCGAACCTTTCCTGTCCACAATATTTACAAAACAATCACAAAAGTTATTTCAAAATTTTAATTAAATTTATCGACTTATTTTTTTACTGATGGATTCATAATATTCTTAATCATTTCGTAAAATATTTAGCTAAAAAAATAAACTTATTAAAAATATAAATGATAGAAAATTTTAATTTGAGATTAATTTAATGTTAAATTAATTTATTTAAGAAATAATTTATTAATTTTGAATACGTAAAAATTCTCAAAAATAAACAGATTATATGCAATACCTCAAGCCTTTAAGTAATACGTGGTATAGTAAATTTACAAATACGAATTTGCAACTAATTTATTGATTTATTAAATATTTACTTAAGATGACAAAATATAGAGTTGATAGCAAACTATCAGTGGGACCTGTTCTTGTAATAAATTCAAATTCAGACTTATGCCCTCAACATAAGAATAATTAAGAGTTAACACTCGTATCAGCCATTTGCGTTAAGTAGAGTATTGACCGTTACATTGTGTGTTTAAAACGTTGTCATTATCAAATTAAGTCAAATAAAAAAAAACAACTTGAAATTCAATACTTTTTGATTTTGGTTAATTCTAATCCATTTTACTTGTAATATAATGATTTGGTATTAAATATATGCAAATTTAAACTAGTTTTATTCGAAATATCGTGTTTAATCTTAAAACATTTAGATACTCGTAGATTTGACTTTCTATCGTTAATAAATATTTTATATAATTCCAAATGTGTGATTATCAATAATAAAAATTCAAAGCGAATATTAAGATTAATGAAATTAATAAAAATCTTTAAAATTTTTACAAATAACTATTTTGATGCATTGATTGTTCGTTGATCTGGAGCAAAATAAGATTTTGCTTCGTATCATAATCGGATCACTGTTACAACAATATTCAACAATAAAATCAAAGGTTTAAACTTAAATTTAAAAAATCTAAATACTTGATTATTAAACTGAATAAAACGTCCCGCGTCCAAATATTAATTCAAAATTTTAGTAATTAATTAAATTATAAATAATCAGTTATATAACAATTTCATTCATATATCAATCAAATAGAATTATTTACTCGAAAATGATGTCCAATTTTGTAGAGAGTTTTCAAGAAAATTTACATTTAGAAAAGTCCATTTCCGGATGCTTAGCCATAAAATCCTTAAGCATATCCTTTTTCTTCTGCTCTTCAGAGGTAGGTAGACCAAGTTCTTTTTGTCGCTGGTCAAACATCATCTTTTCAACGACACTTCTTGTTTCTCCGTCAAGATCTGACAATTTTGAGTTATCGGGCACTATCTTTTGGGTATTTATTTCGGGATCCGTAGATATAAGTCGATTCCACCATTCCATTTTGTTCACTTTCTCCATATGAATGTTAATATAGCGACCATCTTCAATTGTCCAAAATGACTCCTCAATTTTGACGGGTGCATATAAATCTCCATCGATAATCAGGTTTTCATCAGATTTCGCGGCAACATTGTTAAGCTGAACCTTTAATCGCTTTTTGCTTATATCCACTTTAACATCTTTAGATTTAAGACGATATCCCTTTATGACAATGTTCTGTGATCGAATAATTTAACTTTTAACTTTAATTTAGTGAACCCTATGATATTAGCAGATTTGTTAGTAGTCATTATTTAAAAACTCATTAAGATTTTTTTAGAAATATATCAAAAACAATGAGATAATGTTCAAGTGGATATATATAGTTAAAATATAGATAGATGATATACGGGCGGAGTTAGTTCTTCAAATGCATGAAAACTAATATGTCAGATAATGTGTCAAGTCTGTTTAACTATTTTCATTTTAACTATAATTAAATTGTATCGATACTAAATATGGCTCAATAGTAAACATTTGCTCGGAAACAAGCAGATTGAAGAGTAATGGCAAATTTGAATAAATAGTATCTTAGCAACGAGCCTTTTTCCATTTTAAATTCGATTTGCTAACTACAGAAATGAGAACCTAAATGAAGAGTTTTAACAATTGAAAATTTTGATTATCTTATAACATAAATATGTTCAGGTACTTTAAATAAATTAGAATTATTCTGGGTGAAAAATTCTAATTTAATATTCTAATTTAATTCTAATTCATAAAAATGTGTTATGGTACGCGATGTACTTCTCATCTTGATGCACTAGTCACGAAACCAAGAACTAATTTTAATAAGATGGTGTTATCTTATTATAACATAGAGTTGGGTGTAGGAATTGTATTAGTATATACATAGAACAAACTGGACGTATGCTAAAAACAAGATTATGAGAACATAAGAAGGCACTCACAACATCAGTCCAATCGGCATTAGCAGACCATGCTTACCAAACTGGTCATGATATAGACTTTGACAATGTGTCAGTTTTGACTTCTGAGCCTAACTTAAAACGTTGATTAGTTATGGAGGCTGTCGCGATAAAGTTCCTCGAACCAAATTTGAATGTCCAAAATTATTGTGTTTCATACATTGTCACTTTACTTGTGTTTTACTGTTTCAGATACTTCTTGAACATGTCCGAGGTTAGAACACGAAATATTGAAGAAATATTCAATTTCTTTTTTTCTGGGAATGTTTCAGATACTTCTTGAACATGTCCGAGGTTAAAACACGAAATATCGAAGAAATAATCAATTTCTTTTTTCTGGGAATGACATTTAGAAACAAAAATATAAAAATCAAGCGTGATTTTTGTTGAGAAATGTGGATTTATTATAAATCCTTTATGGTATATTTTGTAATCTTAATCTAGACTACTGTAATCTTAACTTTTGTAACGAAAAAATCGAATTCGGAACGAATTAGATTCACAAACATTAGAGTTTCAAAGCTGTGGATAAACGTCACTTAAAAGCAAACTAGTTATGTGACCATAAAAAGTTATGGACAAATAAAATACAGGTGGTATTCTTATTTAGTATCAGGAATAGTTTGGTACGGGTTAATAACATTCCTTTTTCTAGTGTAGTTAAGTATATGATATTAATTAAGTCAAGGAGTGACTAAAGAATTGTCCACTTGGACGGTAATAAATGAAGATCAAATCCGGTATTTTCGGTAGATTTTATTTCCATTGTATTTTATTTCTATTAAATTATATTATTCGGTTACTGAACATTGTGGCTTACAGGGCATTGCACTCTAACGTCAATTTCTCCTAACGTTTGTATCCAACTATATCTATCCAGATCACAACCATTTCCGGAATTAGGCTTAAGCTTACCTTTCGAGGCTTCATCTTCTTCCTCGTTATCATTATCGTCTTTCGTAACATTCTTACGTGTTTCTTCGCTCTTTTTTATTTGCTCTGCTTCTTCGTTTGAAACTTCAACGATTTGAGCTTCCTCTATTTCCTTAATGCGTTGTCTTTCCTTTCGTCTTTCATCAGCTTCCTTGCTCTTTTGAAGTTCGATTTCTTTCTTTTTCTTCGCGAATGGCTCCCATTTGCGGACAGATTCAAGAACGAGATTTTCAATTGTTGACTGGTCTGACCCTCCGCTGAAAAAATCTGTTTTCCTAGCTAGGAATCCGAAAACGACGTCCAATAATTCTGGAGCACCCTTTGTACATTGTGATGCCAAAGTGAACAATATGCCGTCAAATTTATCTTCTTCAGTCATCTAAAAATCACATAAAATGTATTAATGATAAATTCCTCTGATATATTTCATCGTTACCAATAAAATCAGATACTTTTATTTATTAACAATTCGTAATTTCATAAAAATCAAAGACTAATTAGTCTGGTGAATTGAAAACATCAGCTAATTCTTGATAAATTTAAGTGACATAATTTAAGACTATAATTAACATCGTTGAAAATTAATCAACAACAAAATTAAAGTCAATTCTTTAAAATATTTTCAGTTAATACTTTAGATGTAACTCGATTCAATATTCAACTGGTAGAATATCACTTTAACCTGAAACAGTAGAAGTCAATCTTTGAAGCCAGAGCTACCCGAAGATAGTGTGGTACTCCATATTCCCTTAGTACCTCCCACCACCTCTCGCGGAACTCGGTCGAACACCTTGTCAAAATCTACAAAACACATGTAGACGTGTTGAGCGAACTCCCAATACTATTCAAGGATAGTTGAGAGAGTAAAGAGCTGATTCGTAGTTCCACGACCTGGACGAAAGCCGAATTGTTCCTCTTGCAACTGTCCCTTAACTATAGGATGTATCTTTAACGCAATAATCCTAGCAAATAGCTTACTAGTTTGTTTAAGAAGAGTGATGCCCAGATAATAAAAACATACTCTTCGGTTATGCTTTTTGAAGATCGGTACAACCACCCCAATTCGCCACTCATTAGGAACATTGCCCGATTTCAATGCAATGTTGAAGATCCGTCTAAGCAACTTCATACCAACTACATCGAGAGCCTTTAAAGCTTCATGTTGAATGTCGTCTACTCAGGAAGACTTGCTACTATGAAGTTTTTTTACAACAGCAATGACCTCTTCCAAAGAAATAAGCTCTTCCGTTGGTTCTAAAGGCTCTACTTCTACAAAAGAAGACATATCCATCGGATTAAGGAGACTCTTAAAATGCTCTTTCCAACAACCAAGAATTTTTTCAATGACAGTCAGCATAGATCCTCTCATGTCATAGACAGTTTGATGAGTTTTCTACTTTCCAACACAAAGGTTCCTGATCGTCCTACACAGCATCTTCGAAGCTGACCTATAATCAAGTTCTAAGAGCTCTCCAAACTTCTCCAAAGCCGCCTTCTTCGCTTCCGAAATTGCTCGAGCTGAATCTCTCTTTGCTCTTCGGTGATTTTAAAGGAAAATATCGCTGCTGTCTCCAATTTCCTAGTTTCCAAGAACAGAGTTCGAAGTAAGATATCTGACCAGACTGACTTGTCATCAATTATAACTTTCGTATTTGATTAATTTATTTTTTCTGTTTTGTGTGATCAGCTTAAAGCCTTAGAACGAAGTCTGTACATGATAATAATCAATATTTATTGAAACAGTCATTGAAGAAACCTCAATACAGAATTTAAGACCACTCTAAGATTCCATGAATTCCTAAAATTCATATTTTACAAATGACCATGCCACAAGCAACATCTAGTGACTTGAGTCACCGTTACCATACAAAATTAACAGATGTTTAGCTGATTTACATTTTTGTGATTCGTATGGGTCTAAGTCTACATTTAGTGACGATCATAGGTATTCAACACAATAAAGTCACTTTTAATTGTTCAACGTTTTCTTAACTCACTAGGGGCAGAGTAGACCTCGTTTAGATTTATCGATTAAATTTTGGACAATTAAAAATATATATTAACTTGCAATGATCAAAATTAAATAAAATTAAGGCACCTTTTTTAAACAGATCATTATCTATATCAGCATTATCAGATATTATTATAATGCTGATATTATTATATCAGCAATATCATTAGATATTTGATATAAAAAATATTACGAATTTTTAAAATTATAACAAATCGATAAAATTCCTCAAGTTCTATAACCGCATTTTGGTAAGCCTCAACAATGTATGTTCTCAATGTTACATAGAAAATTAACAATAATATAACTATTAATGATATTAATATGATGATAAAGTTAAATTATGAATTTTAAAGTAAATACGGTGATAAACTTGTAGTCGTAAAAACGATTTTAACTTGGATGAATGAATGATATTCCATATTTTAAATGAATTAAAATATACTCCGCGATGTATACGATGATAATAATGTATGAAAATGAGTATTATCAATACCATACGCCTTTTTATAATGACAGTGTTAACAGGTCGTGATACTGGCAGGAATTTTTTTATCTGAACCTATGAATATATGCAGGTTAAAACATCAATACGGTTCTTAAAAAACTGGCAAATAATGTGCATCATACCCTGAAAACTCCAAAATTTTAAAGAAAAACTATCGGCTCCGCCTGTAAAGCATGAATATTTTAGCATATCATATTAATTTCACCCAACGGCTCTTCGAGAGATGAGCTCACCAAAAGACGTATGTAAGACTTTGGAAATCATTAGTACAAAAGCTACAAGTTAACGTATCATTTGGCATGACAAAATGAGACATTGGTGCCTGCTAACCGTGCACGGATGCGCACCAATTAATGAGTGTGGGGGTTGCTTTTGCATTCCTCCACCTGGTTGTATATTCGCTATGATATGTCTACTAGGGTGTATACGATCAATAATGCATATATCATGTCTACCTTCAACAATCCAATGTTTATATTCAATAATGTATCTAAAATGTATATAAATATATTCCATATTTTAAATATTTAATGCTTAATTATACTAACAGGCAATCAGAAATAGGCGATCGAAGGATAAAATATTAAAATGATCATTTATTTATATTAATGAATATACAATAAAATCACTTATTTTCTTAAAAACAATCTCATGAAATTAATGATATTTATTTTTAATATAAGATAATATCGCTATAAAAGATAATTTCGCTATACATATCGATTTTTGCGTTGATTGACGGGGTATGACGAGTGACATAATCCGGGATTTTATGTAAATTAAAAACCAGGATTAAAAAAGCCCGTTTTTCTAAATAAAAAATAAAATTTAGTCATTTCTATCAATAGAATATATTAAGATATATTATCATTGAGTACAAGACAAAGCTGCAAATGGTTGTTCAGTCTGTTCACTGTTGATATTACAAAAATAAAAAAAATGATTTGTAGATTGTAATCAGCCGAATAGGTAGTTCAACAATGATTGATGGTTCGAGCTGTCATAAATTCACATCCTAACTTGAAGTTTAAAATGTGAATAGCTAAAGGCACAATCAATTTCCTCAGGTAGTTCATATCAAATATTGATAACACGATGACAGTGTATTCGAGGATTTTTACCAGAGGGCAATTTATAGAGGATTAGGCGATGCCCACGACAATTTGTAGTTCTAAACATTATAATATTTTTGTAACATCCTTCAAAGAATTTGACAACTGCCCACATTGCCAAGAGATCAAGATACAGTGGTCATTGTCTCATTGAAGATAAACCTAACAAGGATAACCTGTCCTCATACGAATACGAATTATGAAAGCGAATTCGAGACCTGCGACGAAACGCTGATTCTAGATCGGTGATTTCTATTTTAGTACATGGAAAAACAGCTTGCGTGCAATACTCAAGATGTGGACGAGCCAAAGAACAATAAAGGAGTTTAAAGACAGAAGGAGTCATTATCGAGAAGCAATTTTTGATGCAATGCAAGGTTCGAACTGCCTTACTGCCAGCAAAGTCAGTATTCAAGCGTGTTTTTAGTGTCTTGTGTATTATTAAAAAAATATTTATTTTTACGCGGCAAATGCATGCCGACGAATGCTTACATGACCACAACAACAAAAAATTTAAATCATGTTTCGAAGATGTGAGTACGGAGGCAGCATTTGAATGCAATATAGGAGGGACCTCGGCGGATGTCGAGTGGGATCAGATTCCAAGCGAGTGGAGCGGCGAAGGTGAAGGATCGAAGACCGTAGTTGTTAGAGTAGTTGGGAACGTAGTGTAAGAGGGAATTATGAGAACGCAGTGGTAAAGAGGTGGGACGAGCGTCGTCTAAGAAACGGAGGTTGATGAACGATGGGGAGCTGACAGCGATGAGACGAAAAGTTACAAGAAGGCGGAGTTGTATGCGGATGTGGATTGTAGGTCAGGAGAATTTGGCAAGATATGTGGATGTGTGATCAAAGCGACGGAAACGTAGGAGCACTCGAACATTGGAGTTGATGATGCGTTTTAGGAGTAGGATGAGAAATTTTGGAGAATTGGTGAAAAAGCTGAGGAAGTAATCGATTTTAGGGAAAAGAAACAATGAAAGAAGATATATACAGGAACGGGAGTCGATAAGGGGGCAGATACGGCGAATGTCACGGAAAATTAAGTAAGACGAGCGGACCTTGTCGCCTACGAAGGTTTAAGGAAAAGGTGATCATCGAAATGGAATCCTAAGAAAGTGAGATTGTGGACCATGGGGATTATTGATGAGGCAAAATATACAGGGGAGGAGATATGTTAGGTTGACGGATGATGATCCACATTATTTTAGACTTGTCTGGGTTTAGAACGAGACAAAGATGGGAGAGACATTTGTAGATAAAAGAAAGACAGTTGGAGGCAGAAATGGCAATATCGTGTATGCGATATGCGGGTGCATGAGCATATATGAGGATGTCATCCGCGTATTGCATGGCGTTAAGGGAGTAAGGTTTGATAACTGGAGAGAGATCGTCGAGTAGAAGAGAGAAAAGCAGAAGTTCTAGGACTGAACCTTTTGGGACTCCGAAAATTATACCTAATTTTTTTTGTTCTGACACAATAGTAAGTGTATTTCCTCTAATGTGGTAACTATGATCGATCCCAACGCTACCTAATCTCATACATACGCATTTACTTATATTTAACTTGATCTACGTTGTTTCACTCCATTCATAAATGGGATCAAGGTCGTTCTGCAACAGTTTAGCATCCAGTTTACTATCTCTAGTGCACCATAGTTTTATATCATCGGCAAAGGCTAAGCATGGGTTTTAGATACGTAATAATATGTCACTTAGAAATGTGATAAAAAGATGACGACCCAATACAGTACCCTGAGGGACTCCACAATTTACATATCTTATGGTGGAAATGTGGCTCCTTACTCTAACTCTGTAGAAACGTCGACTAAGGAATTCCCAAACCCAATTGCAAATGGTACAAGGAATACTGAGATAACAAATTAATTAGACATGAGTGCGGACCTCTATCGAATGCCTTTATAAAATCTTAAAATATAACGTAGACGCATTTACCTGAGCTAGTCGCCTCAGTCCAACGTTCACGGGCTGATAACAGGTTAGTAATACGCGACCGCTTGGAACGAAAGCCGCGCTGTGAATTTGTAATAATCCTGTGTTCATCTAAATTTTTATTATATAGACAACACAGTAAGTCAAAGACTCTTTAGAAGTTGCTTCACAGGAAATCAAAGTAATATTTCACAGATCACAATCGATTATCTCGGCAAAATCTTTATCCAACTACAGAGTGAACGCATGAATATTACGAGAGTTAACAGTCGTATCGGAAAGTTGATTCCATACCGATACAACTCTCTGTGCAAAAAGTGCTATACAGATGTGGCATAGGCGTAGTGTCCAAGCATTAAGGAATGTCTGCGTGGTGAGGGCTGATCTCGCAATCTCAACAAGTGACGCAATGGATGATCCTTAGTATGTAAAATATGTCATACGAGGCACATATCAGCACGAATTCGCATGAAACTAAGACTATGTATTTTTAGATACCTAAGTCTATCTCTATATTCCAAATGTCTGGCAGTACGGACTAATCTCGTGGCGGAGCGATAAACATTTTCTAGACGATTAAATTCTTCCTTAGTAATAGGGTAACAGCATGGCGAACCAAATAAAAGTATACTTAGAATCAAAGCGTTAGAAATGGTCATAAAACTACCAATATCCACGTTCGAAAGCGACCGACGGAGAAGACCAACGACTCATCTGACCTGTGAGCACACGAAGTCGGTATGCATGCGATTGCTTAAATCTCGTCGTACCCAAACACCAAGATCCTTATATGAGTCAGTTATTG
The DNA here is from genome assembly GCA_012934845.2 of Pomphorhynchus laevis. Taxonomy (NCBI): domain Eukaryota; kingdom Metazoa; phylum Acanthocephala; class Palaeacanthocephala; order Echinorhynchida; family Pomphorhynchidae; genus Pomphorhynchus; species Pomphorhynchus laevis. The sequence goes on from WNNJ02002443.1 coordinate 22,815, forward strand.
ATATGGCTAAACCATTAAGGTGGTATACTCTATGTTGATTATGTTTCGATCGAGAGATACACATGGAAGCAAATTTTTTATTATTGAGCTGGAGACCATTCAAAACCGACCATGAATATACAGTATAAATATTAGCTTGGAGTAATTGAGCATCTTTATTTGACTCAACTGGACGCCAAATCTGTAGGTCATCCGCGTAAAGCAAGCATCGAGATTGTACATGTGGAAGCAGATCATTGATGTATATGCTGAACAGTGTGGGACCTATTACAGACCCTTGAAGGACGCCACAATTCAAAGGAAAGCGATTAGACTAAGTGGAATTTACACTAACATAACAGTATCTGTTAGAAAGATACTCATTGATCCACCATATACTATGCCAGTCCAATCCAACATTGATAATTTTTTTGATCAAATAAGCGTGTATTATAGTGTCAAAAGCCTTTGAAAAATCAAAGAAAATGACATCGACAGGAGTACCTAAATCCAGACAGCGCATCCAATGGCCGTGAGATATCATTAAATTAGTAGTTGTGGAGTGACCCTTGCAAAAGCGTGTTGAGTATTGGAAAGTATATTATTAGCTTAAAGGTGTGCAGTTAAGTGCTTAAGGAGCAGTCGTTCAAATATTCAACAACACACACGTAAGGCTTATCGACCTATAGTTTTTAGGATCTGTGCGATCCTTCTTTTTAAATACTGGAGTAATTACCAAGCCTTTCCAGTCATCACGTACCTGTCCCATTGTGGCGGAGGCCAAGAATATGTTATGGAGTGGAATGTAGATGATATCAATAATATGACGTAGAAATATGGACGGTAAATTATCAGGACTAGAACATGCTGACTTTTTTTAAACACATTACTTCATGAAGAATTGATAGAGCACTTAGCGAACTAGGAAAATACCTAGATTCTATGATATAATTACTAAGCAGGTCATTCGATGGTCTTAATGACGGCTTTTTTAAGGGTAGAAAATTCTCGTGCGAATTCGTTTGCTATTTCTCGCTCATTAGACAAGACCAGACCGTCACGATTTCTGATCGAGAAAGTTTGTTGAAAACTGTTTTGACGTTTAGTAATGTAATTAAAGGATTTTCGTAGATTTGAACAATAATTATCAGTGATAGCCTTTTCGAAACTTGCCCTGCTACGTCTTTTGTACCATATGCTTTATTGCGGATACGTCTATAATCGTCAAAACTTGCATATCCGGCTTTATATGATTTGAACATATTTTGACGTGCAGATATCGCTTTCTTAACATCATAGTCAAACCATACAGGACAGTGGTTAGCTTTCCTAAAACAAGATGTAGGAGAAAATCTAGTTAGAATGCCACAAAGCGTGTTCCTGAAATATATCCAGGCCTGTTCCACTCCAACAGTGAATGCGTCCGGCCAAGAACACCATACTAAACATTGCCTGGCACTATCTATGTCAATTCTGACATAGAATTGACATTTTATCCGCCTAACTGAAGATTTACTTAGAGGAAAATCAGTGTTAATATTTATCAACAAAATAACGTGATCATAGAGACCAATTGGATCCAAATGTTCAATATACTCAACAAACGCTTCTGACGTAATCAGAACTAAATCAAGAAGCGAATTCGAAGAATAACCAAGTCTAGTGAATTCACTGACGTGTTGAGATAGAAAAAGTTCATTCATTGCATCAAGCAAAGCAATTGAACTCGGATCAGTACCAGCGGTGCATGTGTATGTAACCCAGTTTACGGTCGACATATTTAAATCACCAAGAATCAAAATATTCGGGGTTAAACTAAGACGATCGAAAGCATTTATAATGGAGTTTATAGATGATAAGGACTGCGGTATACAACAACAATGTTTAGTGAGAAATGTGCATATATTTTCACACATAGCAACTCATTCAATTCGTCGGAATCCTCAATAGTTAATATTAGCCGGGAGTGTAGATCATCTCGTAGATATAGTAAAACACCTCACCTGAGCGAGTAGTTCTATCACTTCTAAATAAAACATAACTGTCCATTGCAATTTTATTGGAAGATATTTGAGGGTTTAACCAAGATTCGGTGAAGGCCATATAAGGAGACGATTTTGTTGAAGCAAATGACGAATTTCATCGATCTTATTTATTATACTACGAACATTAGAATACATTACTTTGGTACTACCACATCGCATTAAAGAATTGGAAATGCTGTCCGTTACAACATTATTAGTGTATGTGAAAGAACCATAAGTACCTGACTGGAAGAACACGGATGCAATAATCATACCGGCACTACATCGCGGAGGGCATCCTGTTGGAGGAAAGTATGTAGTCCTAGCCAACGAATGTACAGACGCCTCCGCACAACTTGATTTTTTTATCATTAAACCGTGTTCAACTGCATGCAATCTTTTTGATAACTCTGTCTTAGCGGCAGATAAACAAATACGATCATCCCGGTTTAAATATTTCAAAATGCGAATACCAGGACCTTTTAAATGCAAAGAATTGCGGAAAATGATGTATACAGTGTCAGACGAATTCAGAAGGACCTTAAGCAATCGAGGACAATCATTATCCTTAAGTAATCGGTCTAATCTGAATGCCGCACAATTTGTAAATCATTCAGACATTTATGTTGACAATCGCGGAGAACAACAGATATAATTGAACGAACATGCGCCAGGTCGTCATCAAGTCTGTATTGGTTATTAAGTGCTAAAGATTCCCTGACATTACTGATTATAATACATTTATGCCTGTCTCCATATTTCAAAAACTGATCAGCCCTCACTTTGTGCATACCGTTTCCCTGAGTATCAGAGCGACGATCGGATTGAGTAGTCTGCTCTGTCTGTTTATCTGTAATATCTATAAATCGATCATTTGATTCAAAATAATTCTTTACAGGACGATCCTCGTTCTGGTTAATTTGTAGGGTTTCCGAGCGCTAGGTACATGCACGCTAGCTGTCTGATATGATGTTATCGAATGTTGTGGTAGCGGAACAGTAGTGTTTGACATCGAGTAGGTCGAATCCGAATGGTGTTGCTGCGAGTTGTGAGCCATTTTTGAGTGGACAGCAGATACGTTCGGTTCGTCATTATCCATCCGGTTTTCATTACTACCAGACTATGATTTGGGGGTGTTAGCCAAGGTTGCACGTTTGATTAAATCGTTTGCGAGATCGCGAACAATACGTATCTTGGTTTCCTTTAATCGATATCCACGCTTTAATAAGATATTTGCATAATCAATATTGAAGATCATTACGATCTTCAATAGTCAAGGCTTTTCAGTTAATTTCTTTCCCAATATAAACACTTTGCGTACGTTCAAACAACTTGAAAACTCCTCATCACCTTTTTGCAAATGAGAAAAAATGTCGCGTAATCTATTAACATCGTGATTTAATCGTTCTTGGGAATTTTCTACGGTTGATTCTTGGATTCCACTGAGAACAATATTATAGCTTCTATAAATGCTGTGTTTTCTATCACTTTTATTTTGGTAGGGAGATGCACTACCCAAGAAAGAACTTGCTTCAATAGTATGTATTAGTTGACGATTACAAGTCTTTGTTCTACTATTAGTAACTCGATAATTCATATTACTATCGTTGCGTTGAATGGATTCTTCAGTATTCGGCAATTTTCGAGTTTTAACCACACGATTGTCAAGGCGTTTGGTTAATTTGTGGAGTAGTCTTCCTGAGAATATTGTTGCTTCTGAAACGCTGACTGTATTCAAGAAGCGATCGCGGATGTTCCTGGAACAAATGGATGACGAATATATCTTATACCTGATTATCTTTTTTGTTGTGAGCAGACTGAACAGTCATAACAGCTTTTTATTGTATAATGGTTCCGGAAACTCGCTCCATCCCTTATCCAGTTAAACTATAGACGTTGGGTATAAGATCTATTGAATGCGATCTGTTGATTGCAGATCTTACACTAGTGTGGATGTCGCTGATCGTGCCTAACCATCCGTGTAAACAGCTGTTCTGTCTTCGTGAATACTCAATGTTACGTGGAAACGAGCTATGTTTGAAGAATCGCTCAAAGCATCGAACAAATTGCACGACAGTGATGGATCGCGTCTGTAAACGATGGAATGGATTATAATCTGGTGTGATCAACAGCTCTTCTGCTGTGCAATTCAAACAAAGCGTCTAAAGCTTGACCTCGTAAACTCTTGATGTTTTTTTTCGTTTTTTTTCTTGTTTTTTATTCGATGTGATGCTTCCTTACGAGCTTCAGCTCCCTTGGAAGTCGACATATAATAAAAAAATTTATAAAATTTTTTAAATAATAAAAAAATAATCTTTGTCTTGTCTAATGACGGAATATATGCCCACAGTATTTGTCGAAGGAATAATTGCAGAATTATTAAAATTCATGTAGATTCACTTAGATTGAGTCAAACCATCATAAGTCAAATCAATGTTTATTGAAGCACTCGAAGGGTCTTCTTTGCTGATCATACAAAGAAATTTTCCAATGTGTACAGATCCGTGCATCGTTGATTTATCTATATTTCGTGCAGACGAAACCGAGGATGCGCTGTCAACATTTTTGAAAAGTGTGGCACAGCAAAATCACATAAAAAATTTTGAGCCGAAAAGACAGGTTCATTAGCCGATGGGTAGCAAACAGCTGTCCAAACATTGCAGCATAATCCATCACACCCGTTGTTGAATGAATATATGTTTAAAGCAATGATATGAACGAAAAATGAATAAAAATGGAAATTAATTAGCGATTATTTAAGAACATGTTTAAAAGCGTTTGTATTTAAGCGTTGAATCGCGATACAGACGTCCTGAGTTCAAATCCGATCAGCATCAGTGTACGGAGAAAGCAGATAATAAGGGTCGAAACGTGAAATGTAGGTCTGGGTCAGCAGCTGATGAGACCCATCCAGACTGATTAGTAGCGTCCTGCTGTATCAAAAATAAGATCAACACCTGTGAGAATAATATCGTGCCACAATCGGAAAATTTTTAGCTTACAGATGCAATTAAGTACAATTTAAAAGCAATGTTCAAATATAACATATTATAGCATATGTTTTGATGTAAATATTTTTGATATTTTTAAAATTTCTGTATCATAATTTAAGCTAAGGTGATTATCAAAGGTAATATTAAATTATTTTAATATTAAATTATTTAACATTATTTAATAAGTTTTATCGATAAAACTATTCAAACTATTTTAGGATGAATAAACTATTCAAGTGTTGTCACTATACTTTTATATTTTCTATAATGAAAAGGTGACAAATCATTTCAAGATTGTAAATCACTATTCTTATACCTAACTGATCAATTATTGCAGACTATTTTCATTAACAACATAATATACAATGGAAAATTATGAAATTTTTTTAATATAAAACGTTATCGAAACAATTGAAGCGCATTCTATAGATTTTGACAGATCGACTACTACGAAAGATAGAGAGGCCAGAGCTGATATTTGTTGCAATGGGCTATATGGGAATATCTGGGGGCGGTCCTATATGGACGTGTGTGTCTTCAACAATTTAGCACCTTCATATTCCTTAGAGCGCATGACTGATCCATTTACATACCACGAAAGTCGAAAAAACGCAAAGTACGCAGAAAGAATTACAAGAATTGAGCAAGCGGCATTCCACTTGATGATTTTCTCGACAGTTGGAAGAATAGGTCCTGTAGCAAACAGTGTGATTAAGCGGACTGCCACTAGATTGGCAGAAAAAGACGTAGATAGGTATGATGACTGTATAAGAAGAATAAGAACAAGCATTTCGATATCTATTGCAAAATGAGTGTCGATGACGTTAAGGTGGAGAAATTACAAAAGTTTCAATCATAACTGTTTAACTCGTCCCCTCCTTAAGAAATAACTCGTCCATCCGCAGTCGTATCTACCCTTCACACTGGAAATCCGCAATCGTTCGTCCCCTCCTTAAGAAACAATCGCTCGACCCCTCCCTTCCTTCTAGCTATCGCCCCATTTCACTACTCCCTACTCTTTCAAAGCTCTTAGAACGCCTCATCTTAATACAAATCAACGCTTATCTCTCCTCATCCAATATGTACCCTCCTTTCCAATCCGCTTTCCGCTCTAATCACTCGACAGAAATCGCATGCATAAAAGTGTACAACGACTTACTCATTTCTCGAGACAAGGCTCTATATAATGTTCTCATCTCCCTCGACCTCTCCTCCGCATTCGACATTGTCGACCACTCCGTCCTCCTTTCTCGCCTTCGTTATGATTACGGCTTTTCTTCCTCCTCCGTAGCTTGGTTCGCCTCATATCTATCCGACCGTTCCTTTCGCGTCTGTTCTAATTCATCATCCTCCCCTCCCATCCCTATTTTTTGCGGGGTTCCACAAGGTTCAGTCCTAGGTCCCCTGCTTTTCTCTCTTTTGCTTGGCGATCTCTCTCCATTTATCAAACCTTACTCATTTAACGTCATGCAATACGCCGATGACATTCTAATCTATGCTCATGCACCCGCACATCGCATACACGATATCGGCATTTCTGCCTCCAACTGTCTTTCTTCTATCTACAAACGTCTCTCCAATCTCCATCTCGTTCTAAACGCCGAAAAGTCCAAAATAATGTGGATCCTTCCCCGTAAACCAAGCATATCTCCTCCCATTGTATCTTTTGCCTCATCGATCATCCCTATAGTCCACAATCTCACTTTCTTAGGCTTCCATTTCGATGATCATCTTTCCCTTAAACCCTTCGTCCGTGACAAGGTCCGCTCGTCTAGCTTAATTCTTCGTGACATCCGCCGTATCCGCCCCCTTATCGACTTCCGTTCTTGTATGTCTCTTCTTTCATCGCTTCTTTTCCCTAAAATCGATTACTGCCTTAGCATTTTCGCCAATTCTCCAAAATCCATCATCCTACCCCTACAACGAATAATCAACACCGCCGTTCGAGTGCTCTTTCGTCTCCGTCGCTTCGACCACACATCCACATATTTTGCCCAACTCTCCTGGCCCACCATCCACATCCGCATCAAACTCCGCCTTCTTCTCGTTACCTTTCGTCTCATCGCTGTCGGCTCCCCATCGTTCATCAACCTTCCTTTCTTAGACGATACTCGCCCCAACTCGCTATCGCTTCGTTCCTGTCATACCCTCTTACTCCACGTTCCTAATTACTCCAACAACTACGGTCTCCGATCCTTCCTCGTCGCCGCCTCACTCGCCTGGAATCAACTCCCTCTCGACGTCCGCCGCGCCCCCTCCTTTATCACATTCAAACACCTCCTCCGTTCACACCTTCTCGACACCTGATTCACAGTTTTGTTTTGTTGTGGTCATGTAAGCGTGCGCTGGCACGCATTTGCCACGTTAAAATAAATCCTTTTTTTAACTGAGTAATAAGCATTATAACGAAGATATAGGGACAAAAATATTATATTCCGACATTTATAAGACCCATTTGAGGGTAACTACTAATTTGTAAATAATATTTTGATTATTAAAAAAATAAAGAAATTTGATTTGGCAAAATAGTAATGTGTCATCTAAAAAATTATTGATAATCTCACTCATTATTCAGTTCGATTACAAGCTCATTGATCATCGCAGTATTTTATCTATTAAGGTGATTTCTATAACCATGGCTCTCCCTCTTAATTATCGAGAATAATGTGACTAGGATGTGAGAATTAAATAATAGAGCAAGCGGATCGCCAAACAAAATCATTCACAATGAAGCGAAGTTGTAAAGCATTTAGTAAGAAACGTTTAGGGGTTACCGTAATACTTTCAAATACATTTTGTCCATTTCATATGGAAACAAGAACAATGTCTATCTTCTCTACATAATTCATTAAAAAATAAAATATCACTTAGAGATGTAATACTAGTATAAAATGTTGATATACTTGGGGCATTAAAAAATTAATAAAATATAATCTCGTTTAATTTTATACTTTATATCTAATTTAATAAACAATCGTATTAAATCACGATCATTCTAAGCAAAATAATAATTCTAAACAATTATGACAACTCGTGAATAATTAATTATTTCGATATTTGCGTGTTTAAGCTTAAAAATAACTTATTAATATCTGATGTGAACAATGAAATTAAAGATACAGTAATTGACGATAGGCAATTACGTTTTTATAAAATTTTAATCAATGTTTTTGTAATTGAGATCGATGCATTACTTCAAATTAAAAATCGACATCTCAAATTATCTTTCAGTATACGGTTTTTTAAAAAATGAATAAAAATTGAAATTAATTAGCGATTATTTAAGAATATATGTTTAAAAGCAATGTACAAATTGTACAAATCAAACAAGTGAACCACGTTTTCATGCGACGCATACATATGGAACGGGACTGTTCTCGGAGAGGGTTATCTGGATACATGCCGCGTTTTCCTTATGAATCGCCGCGCTTATGCGTTGAAGTAAAAATGTATTTGCTCGCCTCTCGTTACAGAGAATGCTTAAATGCTTTCCGACCAAGGCCAGAAAATCAGTTGTCTCTTTGCCTATGCTGGAAAACGTCTCGATGGAGACGGCCACGAATTTCGTGTATGTTGCACCCAGGCACGAAACAACAGTTGTCCTCGCTTCTAAGAAATCAGGCTCGCACCGTCCGGTTGACTTCCGTCGATGTGTGACAACCCGACAGATTCGAGGTTGCAATGGAAACCGGCTAATGCTTAGGAAGCCTTAATGATTCCGTTGACCTTGACGTAACTAAAGTGACGGCCTATTGATCTGTGAGTCTAATTCGTGTATGCCCAATTTCTTAACATGTACAATACAGGGGAAGCGATGCGGTGCATAGACTGCTAGACCTAATTGAATACTCGTGGATATACGGATGGCCTCGTCGTCCAATCTGGAATCTCCTGCAGGAAAGCGCCTGCTGCACTACCTTGCACAGATAACATACGTGCTTTTTCTAATGGATTTTCGACTAAATCTAAAAGTCCCTGCCTAATTTGCTATAGAATCGGCCGGCTTTAAAAGATCTGTATATCGGGGTTCGCCAGGAGGTTCCCACCCGTAATGGGAAAGTCACGAATCATTTCCGGATAGAAAATCAGGGTCTTGATATACCAATCTCGTGCTACGTCCAGCACGTGCTCGACAAGTACGTGTGTGTAAGTCATTGAGGACAGGAAAGCTGGCAGAGCTGTGTTAGTAGTCGAGGCGATACCCAACCAACTCAGGGACATCGAGAGGGTGGCTTGCCTTCATGATCGATCGTCTAAAAACATATTTATAATAGACTAAAGGAACGTGCGGAAAACTACATCGTGATCATATGGCGAGCTACCCGTGAAAGCTGGTGTCGAGCAGAGTAGATAAGATATATTTAATGTCCTAAGCAGAGCCATAATAAGTATATGCCATCATGTTTAGTCATGGAGGGTAATTGGTCACTCAAAATCATCAACCTCGGCGTTGCCCCCGGCTATCACGTCATCGATAGCAAGACTGTTCACATTCACCGATTCCAATAACGTGGCCTATTGAATTGAAACTATTTAATCTCCGGAAGAAGCTTGGACATGATTTCTGTTACGTTGGACACGAGTTCACTATTTGCTGGATTTAAGTTTAGCTCTAGTGATCGCCCCACCTCTTGTAAGCGGTGAATATTCTCACAAAGAGTCGACACGTTCCCGGAGAGTGTCGCGTTGTCTAAATACCATACGTTGACGAGACTTTTAAGCGAAACCACCAGATTAGTCACTACCAACAAGAATCGCAAAGGCCCCAGCCAATCGCCCCGCTAAACTCCTTATTGGGACAATAGGACGTTTGGACAATAGAATAGCAGTAATGTGTATATTAAGGAGAATAATTGTGTATATTAATATATTATTAGGAGATTTTAGCAAGCCGGATAAGATTGTTTTTTGGGTAAATGCCTTAGCTTTTTCCAGAATGCATATTCAACAATGTAATTGACTTTTTCAGGCAAACGTTATCCTCGAACTTAAAGCAATTTTAGAAAAAAAGAATTTGTACAAAATAAAATTACGAAAAGAGATAACTAAGAACTAATTTAATATTTTTTAATAGAAATACTATACGTTATCGTTAAAAATACGATAATTAAATCTAAAATTAATAAATTAAGTTAAAACTTCCTATTTTACAAATTAAATTATCTGTAAATTATCAATAATATTTTACAAATTCCGAATATACAAAAATAGTTTGTAAATTATTTGTAGATTATTAATTTTCTCGTTTGACGTTTGTTAAACAAACAGTAAAGTTTGTTTAAATTTTAAGTTCGCTGGCATTGTCAACGAATTTGCGATCAATTTCCATTAATAATTTTTTATTATTTTTAGCTAATAATTTTAGCTTACTAATTATAATTAATTATTTAAAATAATTTAAATTATAATTAATTTATAATTATTTCAATCCGGCTATATTAAATATTTAAAGTTCTATATCAAAATAACCGTTATTTAACCTAAAAGTATGAGATTTTCGCATCAAATTAAAAAAATTGAAATTTTTGAATGATTTTAAGATTTCTAGAAATCTTAAAAACGATTAATCATCAAAAAATCCGATACCAAATATTTTTTAACATTCAATAAGAAACCATAATATTATATATTATGTTATTATTATGTTACATTATCTTATTACATCTTTGTTCATAAGTGACACAAACACAGGACAATTGATAGGTTTATTTGAAGCATAAGTTATGAAAATTGTATGGTAATCTCGAAACATACAAATTACACCGATCTGTCAGTTCACGGCTGCCGTATGAAATACTTACATATGAGCGGATATTAAAAAATAAGCGAAATTATATAAAAATGAGATATTTCAATTACCAGGATTTATATTTCAAGAATTTCAAACAATAAATTTTTAATAATGATAAAGGTTGTTATCTCAAAAACTGGAATTCTGAAACTTTCCTGGGAATTTCTTAGTATCTTACTGGAATATCATGACTTGCCGACAAATTCATCATGCATACTTGATATAATCTGACAATATAATCCGAGATTATATAAGAAAAATACTTAAAGACTCTAATAAAAAATAAAAATTGGTGATTACTCAGAATTTCTTACTCAGTAAGAAATTTTTATTCGTAATTTTGCATAAATTAGTGACAACGTTTTACTAAAATCATATAGAATTTTATAGGATAAAAGAATTTGTTTTCTTGAAACAATGTTTAAAAACATTAGCAAAATAAATATAAGTTAAACGCCTAAAACATTAAGCTTTTAACTTTTCTCTAAGTATTTCTTTGTCAATGCGACCATGAAGGATAAACAGTATCTTTCTATTTTTATTTAGCAAAAACATTTTTAGTAATCATATAACCCCGACGCGAAAGAATGACGAATGCCGTTTTGTCATCACTATGACTCATCAGTGCCAGTTCCCTCCCACTGCTGGATGCAAAGGAGGACTAGCAGACGGCAATTAACGAATGAATCAACTGCATGATGTACTAGAAAATCTCTAGTAACATCATCTAGAGTGCTGAATTAGCACTACAGCTTCACCAAATTGGATCATTAGCAAAAGCACTGGCAAATGCCAGCGCAAGGTATCTTAATATCGGCTTACTTCTAATCTCAAATGATGATACCATTCCGTGTGAATTTTTAGTAATCATATAAGCCCGACGCGAAAGAATGACGAATGCCATTTCGTCATTAATAAATAATAAATAATAAAATCCTTAATAAATAATACAAAAACATTTTTGTATTATTTATTGAAAATTAATTCCTCTTTATGAAGCTTTAACATTTAAGTAATTATTAACCGCTTCTTGTAATATCATTGTCCAAAATACTTGATGCATTATATCGTATTGATGAACAAAAGCTATTAAAAGAGCTAGGTGGGCTCAGAAACGGGCTCAGCATCTGTCATTGAAGAAGAGTTCACAGGTACGCCTTTGAAGATTACTTGGGCAATCTCGGGTTTGGTCTTCTTTTCTAGAAAACGGTCCCAAGAATAAATACTAAGATTTCTCAAACACCTTTTATCCGAACTACCTAACATAGTTCGCCTCCACAGGGCTCTCAGGAGGGTGAACTACCCTGAGTAATTCAGCCGGCAGGCGGCGCGTTGGTGCGGCCGGGGGCCTCAGATCCCACTGGACCTAATGCCTTGAAAATGATCAAAGGAGACATAATACCTTATTTCGGCAAAGTATAATAGATTTGTCCTTTTATTTAACTTATGATATATATTGTAACGACATGCAATTTTATTTAATAAAACATTTATTTATTTAAAAGCTAGAAATCCGATGCTATAAAGTTCGTTTCAGTAACACTTCCCCAGTTATATGCCATTTTCATAAAATGGCATATAACTGGGAAAATCGAAACGGACAAAGGAATTTAAGAGTAAACATTTACATATTGCTGTTTTTATTTTTTTATTATAATTAGGATTAAATGTTAATAATATTTAACTTAATTTTTATTTCCTAAAACCTAATTAAGATTTGTCTTGATTTTCTTAATCCCAAATGTCTAATAATCCTTTAAATATACATTTAATGACATTGTGATGTTATTGTCACTTATTAGTTATCGTATAAGAGATGTATATGTATGACTATCATGTTTAAATAATATTTTATTAGATAAAATAATAAAATGTAAATTTTAATTGAAGCCACGCTTTTTTAAACCAGTCCCAACACATGTTATCAAGGCAACGTAACCTTTCGAAAGATTAAGTATTGATTTTAAGGGCCTACTTCGATCCAGAACCTAGAACCGCTACCTTTTGTGTGTTATTGACGAATTTTCGAGATTTCCCTTCGCTCTTCCGTGTCCAAATTGCTCGTCCATGTCTGTGATCGACGCACTAAATCGTATATTCAGTATTTTCGGTTATCCATCCAGCATACACAGCGACCAATGATCATGTTTCCAATCTACTGAATTTCGTCGTTATCTCAACTCTCAGGGAATCAGTGTAGTCGAAATATCCCTTACAATCCATGAGGTAATGGACAGATTAAACGTTACGTAAGAAATATCTGGAAAACCATTCAACTCGCTTTACGCACAGCTAAGAAGTTAACCAATGATTTGGAATTATTAAATTTTGATTTAGCATTATTGTTTTTTATTTTATAATTATATTAAATACGTAGACTCAGTTAGCTGATTTGATTATTAATTGTTTGATGCAAGTCTTAGTTTTTATGGGCTTGCATAATCGATGATATTTTATTTTTTTAGAGTGATAAATGGAGGAAAAGGGGAAATTTTCTTATTGACGAATTTTTATAATTTCGCACGCTAGTAAGCAAAATAACGTGTGTTTAATGACTCAGTATATAATGTTATGAACGCGCTTTTTGGTTATAAGTGTGTGACTTGAAAAGTACAATAAAATTGCCAAAAATTCGTCAATAAGAAAATGGTTTTAAATTTTTATATTTATGATGGTAACGCTCAAATAATTTTTTTATCTCTAAATATAACTGGGAAAGTTGACGAGAATGTGAAAATATGTCAAGAATGTATATGCAATCACCAACTTTTATGAACAGATTTATTATAATGATTCTGTGTAAATTTTTTATCTACATCAATTATTAATGATTAATTATTAATCAATAATTACATTATAAATTAATAATTAATAATTATATAATTAATAATTACATTATTAATTAATGATTAATAATGTAATTAAAAATAAATGTGAAATTATTCTATAAAGTAGTTAAAAATTAAGAGACAAGCCATGTTTATTCCAAATTATAGCCTATTATTGATGACATGTGTGACAAATGCCGAATAAAATTTGTTTTTTTTAGCATTGAAAAAATTCAAAGAGAGTGGCGTGATTCATTTCGAAGATTTCTAATTTGGAATAAAGTTCGCTTGTCCTTTGACTTAAACTGTAAAAATAGACGAACAACAAAAATTTTAAATTTTATTACGATTTATCTTTTATATTATGAACTTGAAATTTTGAAGCAGGACCAATAAACACCAATTTATGTTTATTTCACTATCTGTGATAGCATCATAATAAACAAAACGTTAATTATCGTTAATTTTATTTATCTATTAATTTTGAGTTTTATTGTTAATACTTTATCCATATTTGGTTTTAGGGTTATGTATAATTTTATACACTCAACTTACACCAAGTTGAATATCATTTATAATTAACATAAGTGTGAGACAACAATTTTATCGTTTAATAGGGGCATTTGAAGTTTATCGGCATTACAAATTCCTTCTGATTTTTTTAAATAAATCGTATATATTTATAAATATATTCAATATTAGTATATAAGAACTAGTAACTAGACATTAAATTTTGTCACGCTATCTATAGATAGGTGTTCTCTTCATTGGTTGAAGTTAGAATTGGCCTCAACATGGTTACTGGTTCGAAAACACAAATCATTATTTTGTGTTTTTAAATAGTTGATAATGTGATCCATTATTGATAAAGAATTATTGGAGTTTGATCAAAAGAAGAAAATTTTTTATTGATATTTCATTAACCTCTGCTAGCATCTTCAGAAAATTACCTGTCATTTTCTGAAAATGCTAACAGAAGTTAGCGAAATATCAAATAAAAAGTTTTACTTTTTTGTTGATCCAGCTCCAATTATTCATTATTTTGTGTGTTCGATTGCATGAACAATGCCCAATTAATTGAATCATATCAGCAAATCAGCAGAAGATTAATTCCTTGAGAAATTGATATAAGCCAGCTTGAGTGTGCCTAAGTTACTTGCATCGAGGCAATTAAATGAAGGCATAAAATATGTAACTTCTACTATCTTAGAGGCATGTAAAAATTCTTAGCGAAAAAGTAAAACTACCAAAGTAGTAAAGACTTGTTGGTTCAGAGAATTACAACAATTACTGATCTCTTTAAATAGCAGACGTAAGTTTGATTCAACAGTGCTCAAGAGCTAACTCTCAAAGTGGTTTAGTAGCTAACTCTCGAACACGGTGTCGCTTAGAAGAATTTCAGCAATCATTTAAAGCCGAATCCGCTCCGTCCGGTCACCTCCACTCCTAGACGGATGTGGAGGTGACCGGAAGTGGACCTTAGGAGTTTAGGATTTCTGTTACAGATAAGTCCCTACTCATGAAGTCACCCCAAGGCGGGATTGGTTGAGGTGATTGAGTGGTTCCATAGTTATGAAGGGCTAGTGACTCCTCCAAAACTTTTTCAAGGCCTATCTTACCTATCCAACCTAATGTTCTATCCTTCAAGCAAATAAACTTCTCCTTCTTGAAAATCTTCCAAAATGAAGACTGAGAAGGATTAAGACGAGCAATACTCGTCCTATCCCTACTCAGCTGGAACCTATATCTAGTGCTCCAGTATTCATTCGAGAGAGCCTGTCTGGCGGAAACAGAGAGATTAGGGAGGTTAAGCAATTTCGCTAGGACCTTGAGTTTCGTCGGAGTGGGATTGTATATACGACCTTTATAGGTAGTCGATAGAATCGCGGTTGCTTGCGAAAAGAGGTAGGTATTAAATTTGGTCAGACTCTCATTTCCTATTCGGGGAATAGTTGGAGAGCCGCTTGAAAGAAGGCCACTCTGATTGGATCAAAGTGAAACCTCCTTTGAAGTAACATATCTTCCTCAATTATCCAACGAATTAGGTCATGAGAGGTGGATAATTGCTGGCGCGACTGCGCCGTGCAGAGGGGTTTTAACAATCACCTCGAGTGAAGCAGTAAAATGTCGAGGATAGAATTTGTTGATGTGCAATGAAAGGTAGGTGACGGGGGTTTGTGAATAAGATAACCGTTCCTAGCTCTGCGAAGTGCTGCATTGATCCAAAGACCAGTTCTGTCGTTGAAATCTCCGAGTATCATGTCATAACCGCTGTCAATAATACTATCCTGGAGGTCACGGTTCTTGTGAATTTCCCCTGGACGGATGTAGACATTGGCTAGACTTATGCGTTTACCGTTCTTACTGAGTGAAACTATCAAGCAAGACAGGGCTGGACATGAGTAGTTTAACAAGAGGGAGGACCTTAAGGAGCACTTAACTAAGGTCAAGAGTCCTTGAGATGAAGAGGAGTGAGGTGGGGTTATGTACGGAGTATAGTGGGAACAGATATGCTTTGGAATAAATCGAGTAATGTCCTGGGGGAGACGGATAGACCGCGTCTCCTGAAGGACTATAACATCTGCATCTCTACCAGATAGAAGTCTAAGGGCAGAAGCACCTCCTGAGTTCCACTGAAGGATATTCAGTGAAAAAGGCTCACGAGTACTCTGCATTGTGATGGATTAGTTGTATGGGAGATTGCCAGCCTAGACAGATCTAGGAGCAGGAAGGTTTACCTTCCTACCGCTAGCTCCATCTAGGGTTGGAACTTGCCCCTGGGTAGTATCATCATTTCCCCATTGTTTCTGCCTGATCAACTTTCCAATCTTGATTGGGGGGACGGCGTGAGCAGAGGCCCCCTTTTGTTCGAGGTCTTGAGTGAAGAAATAGGAAGTTCTGGATTCACGAATAGATTTGATATAGAGGCCGCTATCAACGCTTGGACCTCTCTTTGAAACGAAACCAAACGCTGATCCATAATCGACAACAGCTCGCTGTCGGACATCCTGGTTGCTGCCTGAGAAAAAGAATCAGGTGCCGGCTTAGACGGCTTGGAAGGTTTGATGAATAGTAAATGATATTTCTTGAAATGCTCGCATTTCCTACTCCACGCGGGATGCGCTCCTCCGCAGTTGGAGCAGGCCAGATTATTTGTGCATGGAAGCGAGGACTCGGCGGATGGGCAATCTTCATTACCACATTTCCCACAGCGCTGGACCGCACTGCAGCTGGAGGTCCAGTGCCCCCATTTATGACACCTGCTACAGTGCGGGTAGGTGTATTCTTCCTTGCCAACCACTCTAAATTTGAGGTTAAAGCCCATAAAGGGGTTGAAGGGGGATTTTTCCAAGAGTTCAGCCTACCCTATGACGGCGGAGCAGAATCCAACATTAATTGGTAGACCGTTCCTCCCCAACAGGGGACGTACGTTTTTTATCTTGTAAGTCTTACTAATGAGATGGATGTCTTCTTCCTCCATCTGTGTAGGAAGATTACTTATTTTTAGGGAGGCCATAATAGGTTTCCTCTCAAATTCAGCAATGTCGCAGAAGTTAGCGACGAAGTACCTCTCAAAGCTCTCCAGGAGGTCCTGGGTAGCGAAGGAAATTTTTATGCTGGTGTCAAAATATCTAACTGAGTTGTAGACTACACGGTTTTTCATACTATGTGCAAACTCTCTTAGAAATTTGTTGTATAGTGCATGTCTTTCTAAAGGCTTTTTTAAAATGATTATCCCCAAATTTGGAATCTCGGGGATCGGGGGGAAGTAATTCCCCAAAATTCTCATCAATATAAGAATATCCACTAACCTTGTTGTCTTGAATTGACGAAATTTCTATAGCAGTATTGTCCATTTTCGTTGAAACAACAGGATTCTTTGATTGTCCGTCACTGTGCAAACTAGTTATTGCGTTTTTTTCGACATAAATCTACTCATGTCACCTTCATCGATTTTAAGCGAGCATTTGACGCAATTGATCGCAAAAAAATGTGTGTGAAAAATGAACAGTGACGGAGGATCAGTCATTTACAACTCAAACGATTTTGCAGCAAAAATAAAGAATTTAAAAAGAATTCCAATATTTTGGTCGACAAAAAGGTATATTCTTGTCATATTCCCTCTATTGTTAAAATGGTTAATTTGGGTACTATAACCCTTGAAAAGCCTATAGAGAGGCACGTGCTTTATAATAGATTTCTACTCGAATTTGCATCAACTCTCAGGAATAGAGTGATATTTAACGCCGTTCGTTATAGTGAAATTAGAATAAGGATATCTTTCTCTTCCCAGGACATCCTGAATAGTTACCAGAACTACTTCGACTAGAACTTTAGTGATACTGCAACTTTCTAATGTAAACCTATACAGGGTTCTCTCAAAATTAGTAATCTACCTACTCAACTTGAAGAAGAGGATGTCAAATTACTAAAACATGTACAAACTATCTAACATTTGCCCCCTCTTGGGTAAGAATGGTTTCCCTCTCAACATCGGCTTCTGCTCGGCTGCCTTGGAGCAAACAGAATTACTAGAGAAAACAACCTCCAACCCTTTTATGGGTTTTAACCTTAGATTCCGGATCGTGGGGAGAGAAGAATACACCTACCCCCACTGTAGCAGGTGTCATAAGTGGGGGGGGCACTGTGCCTCCAGTTGCTCCCTCCCTGCTACATGTGGGGTGTGTGGCTCAGATATTACCAGAATCTGTGAGATACAGATTCTGGTAATAAGTGATTGGCTCCATCGTCATACCTCAATTGTGGAGGTCCACACCCTGTATGGAGCAGAAAGTATGCTACCTTCAAAAAGTACATTAATATGTTTCCCACTTCGGCCTCTAAGATTCCAGTATCCTACTCCGATGCAGCGGCCTCCTCGGCCCCAACTAACTCCAGAAGTTTGACCGATTCTGAGCTAATAAAGATTATGGACTTAATAGATGCGGAATCTAATAAACATACTGAGCTTTTGGTCCAATCACTTTTTTCGGCCCTGTATCCGTCGCCGTCCATTCCAGCTCAATTGGTAGTGCCGACATCTAAAAAGAGGAGGCTTCGGCCAATCCCGTCCCCCCTCTAAGGCTAGGGAAGATGATAAAGGCAAAGACGACCTACAATCGGGGAAATGAAGACATTGCCCAGGGGCAAGTACCTACCCTGGACGGGGCTGGTGGCGGAAAGGGAAACCTTCATGCACCTAGCTCTGTCTAGGTTAGTAATCCCAAATCCAACTAGTCCATCACAATGCAGAGTACTCGTGAGCATTTTTCACTGAATATCCTTTAGTGGAACTCGGGAGGTGTAGAGATGCGGATGTTATAGTCCTATCCGTCTCCCCCAGGACATTACTCGATTTATTCCAAAGCATATCTGTTCCCACTACTCCGTACATAACCCTCCTCACTCCTCTTCATCCAAGGACTCTTGACTTAGTTAGTCCTTTAAGGTCCTCCCTCCTGCTAAACACTCATGTCCAGCCCTGTCTTGTTAGTAGTTTCACTCAGTAAGAACGGTAAACGCCTCAGTCTAGCCAATATCTACATTCGTCCAGGGGAGATTCACAAGAACCGTGACTGCTGGTATATGACAGCGGCTATGACATGATACTTGGGGACTTCAACGACAGAACTGGTCGTTGGATCAACGCATCACTTCGCAGAGCTAGGAACGGTTATCTTATTCACAAACCACCGTCCCCCACCTTTCATTGCACATCTACAAATTCTATCCTCGACATTTTACTGCTTCACTCGAGGTGGTTGTTAAACCCCTCTGTACGGAGCAGTCGCGTCCAATTGTATCCGACCTTATTCTCGGATAGAGGAGGATACCCCAGGACATTACTCGATTTATTCCAAAGCATGGAATCTCAAGGTCCTAGCGAAATTGCTTAACCTCCCTAATCTCTCTGTTTCCGCCAGACAGGCTCTCTCGAATGAATACTGGAGCACTAGATATAGGTTCCAGCTGAGTAGGGATAGGACGAGTATTGCTCGTCTTAATCCTTCTCAATCTTCCTTTTGGAAGATTTTCAAGAAGGATAAGTTTGTTTGCTGGAAGGATAGAGCATTGGGTTGGATAGGTAATGTAGGCCTTGATAAAGTTTTGGAGGAGTCACTAGCCCTACACAACTATGGAGCCACTCAATCACCTCAACCAATCCTGCCTTGGTGTAACTTCAGGAGTAGGGATCTATCTGTTACGGATATCCTTAACTCATGGGGTCCACTCCCGGGCACCTCCAAATCCGTCACTACATTTTCTTCTTGTGTCTGTCAGCTTTTGACAGCCGATCAGAGAAGGGAGGTGGCCGTCTCAATGCTTTTAGCCTCCCCATTCGATGTAGCAGGCATCCATATTAGTAAGCGTGTTTTTATTCCTAAGAAAAAATCCTGCTCATGCCCTAAAGTTCTGCGACTCATTTCGATTCAAAATGGCCTCGTGTCGATTTACGAAAAAGCGCTTGCTTGTAAAATCCGTAACCATTTAAGTAGGCGTAATTTGATCCCTCCAGGTTTTAATGGGTTTGTCAAAGGTTGCTCGGTCCATTCAGCAGTAGGTGAGGTGGAACAGATTTTTTGGGATAATAGCCATCATCTTGTTGTGGCTGTTTTCCTTGACTTTTCTTCTGCATTTGACCGCATCTCCATTCCCTTTGTGATCTCTTCTCTCAGGTCCATCGGGTTGCCTGCGATATTTGTGAACAGACTGGAGATTCTGCTGTAAACCAAGCAATTTTACTATGAAGACGACCTTGATGCGCGTCAGTTCTACCCCATTACGGGTGTGTCTTAAGGCTTCCCTCTTTCTCCTATCTTATATCTTGCTGCTTCCATTAACTTATTTAAAATATTCAAACGCAAACAACGTCTAGTGGTGTACGCTTATGACACCACAGCCCTGTTTACTGGACGCAGGTGTAAAGACGTAGTTTCTGACGTAGTCTCTTTTTATCTTTTCAAGATAATAAGCCCAGCTACCCCAATCCAATCTTATTTTAAACTCCGCAGAATCGCAGGTGGTAGTCTATCATGGCTCCCCTGCAACAAAGAAAAAACTTAAGAGATTAGCACTCTCTGCGCTCTCCTCTATATTTGCCTCTGAACCACTCCCCACCTTTACAAGTCGAGTAAAATACCTAGGGTTCACCGTTACAGTGAACTGGTCGGCGAAAGCTGACCTGGATAGACTTAAACGTATCCTGAAGAAAGCTAGGTGGGCCCTGAAACGGGCTCAGCATCTGTCATTGAAAGGGAAAACCCAGGTGCGCCTTAGGGGCCCTTGGGCTATCTCGGAATTAGTCGTCTTTTCGAGAGGACGTCACTCATAGCAAAGGCTAAGGTTTCTTAAGCTCCTCGTCTCTCGTTTACCCAGCATAGTCCGCGCCGATTGGATTCTTCGGGGGGGGGTGAAAGACCCCGGGTGGTTCAGTCGGAAAGCGGCGTGTTGGATCGGTTGGGGGGGTTCTCAGATCCCCCTGGATCTGAGGCCATGAAGAAGTGGTGAAGACTTCTAGAAAGATGCATTTAATATTATATAATATTGTTTAATATATTTTTTTAATATTATAATTTTTTTGAATGTCCCCCAAATGAGATATATGTACAATTCTAATGGGTACGCATCCCCAGCTTATGAAAATCACGAGTAAAACAATTCAAATTATTTCCGCATTGCTGCTTCCATCTCCTCATAACAGTATAGCGACACATTTTCTTCAGGGTGCACGGATACAGATATAAAGATAACTAAAATTAATAATAACTTAAAATATTTTAAAAATATTATTAATTTGTATTTTATAAAAACAATAGTCAAAAGTGACTTAAAATGAGAGGCATTACAGATCTCGGTGTTTTTATTCGATGTTGACACTCTTTTTAATGTCATTGTACTAATTGCAATCATGAATATATCAATTGCGTTTCGTATCCGTCTAAATGCACAGTAAATATTTTCTACGGTCCAAAGCATCGTGAAAATTACTCCCGCATCTCACACAACCTTTATTAAGCTGTGTAGTCGCATAAAACGAAAACATCTACTTTTATTTTATCATATTTGTTAAAATGGTGACAAAAAGGCAACAAATGATGATTTCAAGTTCTATATTGTTAAAATAATTAAATTGTTATTTGGTTAGTATTGAAGAAATGTGACGTAACCCGATCTGTAGAAGCAGTAATAGCTGTTAAAAAGGCATTATCCTTGTTGCAATGTTAATTTTTTGCACGCATTTTTTACTTGTTTTCTGTTTCTGATTTTGTATATAGAAAAAATTATTGTTTTTAGAAAGTAACGCTAACTCAAGTCGTGTGCTTTACTGATCAATAAGCAAACGATCCTTTTACCGTATATGGCCATTACGATCAAAGTCGATAAATTTAAAGACTAAGACGGTTTTGTCGCGGCATTAAGAATGTGGAATCAGAACATTGGACCTTGGCATCATCAGCAAAGCCCTCCGAAATTAATATATCCTAACATATATAAAGATAATTTCGATAACAGCCGAAACCCATCTAATCAGATGAGTAGTAACGTGTACATTGCAGTCAATGATACAAACTATCCACCTTTTAGCAAACGACGACAACATTACAACAGCAGTCGTTCACCGATACAACAATATTCTAGCAATTATAACAACAATGTGGTATGGCCACAATACGACTCATTTAATTTAAATGCTATCCGAAATGATTTACCAATAATAAATCAATCTAGATCGATGAGTAGTCAGCCAGTCGATGGATATCTGTCCAGTCACAGTGGTCATGATATCTATAATCAACAACAGGAAGAGCGAGCGAATGTTCCTGTGTATTCAAATGAAATATACGAGCGATTCACTGGACACCTTGAAGATAAGCCGTCACTTGGCCAGCGTAAATCACACAACCATTATCGGATGAATCATTCAAATTACCAACAACATCTGGATCAAAGCCAAGACAACTATCCGACCGATATCCCTAATATTTATCATAGTCAGAATAATATTATTCATTCTGTAAATTCGGCATCTGAATTTAGTAAAATCCAACAACATCCAGATATTCAGCAATATCCATCAGTTCTTCCAACACAATACAATAGTAAAAATAGTTCATCGCGATTCCAAATAAAATCTATTGTCGGTGATGGAAATTGTTTCTTCACAGCAGTTGCGGACGAATTTATACGCTTGCTAAAGAGCAATGAATATCGTATCGATGAGATAAGTCGACATTTCAGCGTGGCAAATTCAGAAATTTTTGAATCTCGTCGGACGATTGCTGAAAGAATTAGAAAGATGTGTGTCCAGGAATGGCTTAATAACGAAATCTATTATAAGAACTTTCTATTGGATACTGTAAATTTTGCAGACGAATGTGCAAAATTTAATGAACATGGTTATTACCGTTCTCCACTTGGTGATCTTGCCCCGCTTACTGTTGCAAATATATTTAAAATTCGCTTGCTAATCATAAGCAAAAATTTAAGCCTTTCTGATTTAATTATTCAGCCGTCTCTACTTAAAGGATCAAGTGAGCAATGTGAAGATCCTCTTGTTGAAGGAAATTTGTGTACTATAAATTTATATCATAATCCAACGGATGAAGGACACTATGATGTGGCGTTAGTCAAAACATCATACGTCAAGAACATTCCTGTACATAAATCTTGAATAAAGAATTTTGAACATGTACAGATTGAACGTGAACGTACCATATACTTACTTTTACAATTTTTACGCGCTTCGTACAGATGAGATGAAAGATAATCTCACTCAGACTTTTAACCATAACGAAATTATTGTTTCTGAATAACATCATTCGAATTGTATTTTCTACTTTTTTACTTGATATAAACGATATCTCGGACGTGTTTAGATTATCCGTTCACTTTCAAGATTATACACACGATCAACCACATATAAAGAATATAAATAGTTATTTTCAGCTAACTGATTTTAATTATATTACTTACCCAAAGCAAATGATCTAAAGTTGCTAAATGGTGGAATATGATCCAAAGTTGCTCTATGGAATATGATCCTACACTTTCATATTATCATATTTTCAGACACTTGCCATCACGCATGCATGTCACAAATATATTGTTTAACATTATTACTTTTGGAAAATTCAATACCGAACATTTAACAATAGATTGAACAAATCAATTTTGCAAAATATTGATAAATCCATTTAACTTACGCTGACAGACTTCGTTAAGTCCATATATAAAGATTTAATTCCTTAAGTCCATATATAAAGTTACTCGCTCGCATGACTTATGTGCATAATAAAAGATTTTGCTTAGTGAAATGCTAATAATTAGGGTATGAAATAATACGAGCTCTCGACAAAATTGTCCTTTGCAAACAACCAAATTTTTACCTAAAAATTGAAAAAAATATTAACTTTTAATTTTTAGATTACTATATAAAAATGGAATTTTTATCGAATTATTAAATTTTTATTTAATTATCACCTATTTAATTTTCATTAAAATATCATCTGAGAGATGCAAGCTTCCTGGGTTAATCTTAAAGCTGCAAACTCAATCCAAATAGATAAACATAGGTGGATATTTGTAAAATTTATAATCTTAAAATGTACCCGGTATTTTACCGATTAATAATATACCAAGTTAACTATATTAAGTTATCAGTCTTGAATACACAAGCAACCACGCACTCTTGGTATCACACACATGGTATCACGTTACCATTATGAGATTTCATTACCATGCCAATAATGAGGCTATTTAACTTGTACATGTTTTTCTAATAATTGTAAGTCTTAAAAACGTCGTTAGTGCGCTCATGTCAAAAAGATGCCATTTAATGAAAAATATGTATGCATATTTTATAATATGCATACATATTTTTAATATAATATGCATATTTTATAATATGTATACATATTTTTTATTAAATGGCATCTTTTTGACATATGAGCGCACTAACGACGTTTTTAAGAATTACAAGCGTCAGCGAGAATTTATCTCCTTAAAAAATTGTTTCTGTGTACGATACACAATATTTGTCATTGATAGAAGATTGGAAAAGAAATATTGTGCCATCATCAAATTGGGTTTCAAGTTGTTAAATTCATTAAACTAAAAAATTAGATTAAAACATTTTAATAGCATAATATAATAATGAACTCATTAACGTTTGAAAAATTACCGAATAAATAATTCATCGTTCTTCTATTAATTATTCAAACAATAGTTAAATTTTCAATGTATATATATTTTTTATTTTCTCGACAATTGTTCTTTCCATGGATATTCTTTCCAAGGACATTCTTTCCAAAGACCTTTTTACCTGAAAATTCGGCACCGCTTGATTATTATCAAAGTAATTGTTATCAAATTATTGAATTTGTATAATATTATCATCTAATACTCTTAAAAATATCAAAAACCTCGTGTAACATGATATGAATGTTTTCAAAAATGTAATTTTTATCTGACAGTTTCAAATGTTATGCACTACTAAGTGGACATATTATCACGACAAATAACAATCTCATAGTGTTCATTTTTCTAAAATTACCTATGGGTGCCGAAGAAAGCTTAAAAATTCAACAAATGCAATGAATGCTTAGGATTTGAAAGTATGGATACTTATTATGGTCGAACCAAGGTATAATACAATAAATCACAGAGAATACATTTCGCTTTATACAGAGGCAGATCCACAGTGTTAGTAAAATTTACATGAATATATTTTATTACATGAAAATTATAGTTTAAATATAATTATATATAAATATATTATATTATATAAAATATTATATTATATATAATACGTTCTACAAAAATTGTCAAGTCTAGATTGTCCTCACTTTGATTGAAAGTTGATTCAAGATACATTTGTACCTTACCCATTGTAATGTATATACTTTTCAATATTAAAATAGTTATGCAAATGAACTTTATATAAAAATATAAACCATTTTTAATTTTGCATAAATAGCGGGAGTTAAGGCAAAAAATGGGAATTCGGAATGTCTATCTACAAATGCATAGTAATATACCCAGAAGATATCATTCTACCTTCTGGGTATGATGATAATCTTCATTAATACAGCAACCAAATCTGTTTATTATTTTCATCTGAGTATTTTTTATACTCAGATGATATATTTATTATATCATATTTGCTGTCACACTTGCTCCAACCAATATTAATTCTCTATCAAGCACCCCTGTCATTTCCACTTCTATCTGCTCATCTGCCTCGACTCCTACCAGCTCTGTCCGTTTACCACTTCCACGAAATCGTTTTCATTCGCGCGATCGCTGTATAATCATATCAAACTTAAAGCTTTCCGAATCTGCTTCTCCACAATCTCGCCTCGATTATGATGTATCTGCTTTCACGTCTATCCTAGCAACCATTCTTTCTTATGATAATTCATCCCTATTCAATAATATCGCTCCTGTATCCTTTATTCGTTTAAACAAATCCACTAAATCCAAACATCTCAGTCCTCCACTCTTAAAAATCGTTTTCCGACATAGTTCACATGCCTCTTCGGTACTCTCCCAACGTTTTAAACTTCTTACCACTTCATATACTTGCCGTATCTTTCCTGACCGATCCCCTTCTGATATTGCCCAGCTCAATTTAGCTCGCATTGAGAAATATCGACGTGAAACAAACGGCGAGTCATCTACAAGGCCAAACATTCGATGGCGTCCCATCTCTCCCCGTCGTCTTCTTCGCTAGTCGATCTCGCTCCTAAGCATACTTTTCGTCTAAGTCTATTCAACACTCGCTCCATTCTTCATAAAGCTGATATGCTCCTTGATATCTTTGATCAATTATCTATCGATATTCTCTGCATTACCGAATCCTGGCACTCTGACTCCGACGATCTTGCTATTCGTCGTCTATGTCGCTCTGGTTGTTCTCTAGTTGAATCAGCTCGTCAAATTACATCTAATACATCTACTGCTTCTAACCATGGCGATATTGTTGCCATTGCTCGTTACCCAATGTCTTTAAGTAAAATTAACGTTATCATCCGTTACACCTCGTTCGAATTACTCATATGCAGATTAACAACTCCTTTCCCTATGGAACTTGTGATTGTACACCGTCTAGGTTCAGTTACCCCCTCACGTATCCTCTTTAACGACCTTGTAGATCTTATGTCTCACTGTTCACTGTCTTATACTCCTTATTTTGTTCTCGGTGACTTTAAGATTCGTCCTGATCGCCCGTCTGACTCTGACTCTATCACTTTAACTAATCTTTTTTCTGATTTTAACTATAAATTACTTTCAACAAGCCCAACTCATATTCTCGGCGGTGCTCTCGACATCATTGCTGTTCCTAACTGCTTCAATGAATATACTCCCTTGTCAATTACTGATCCTGGTTTGTCCGATCATTTCCTTGTCACTCTTACTCGTCTTCATCCTCCTTCTCCGCCTCCACCATTTTCTACACCAAGTCGACCCTGGAAACTTCTGGATATCCCTATTCTCTGCACAGCCTTACTCAATTCTTCACTCTTTTCACTTCCTCTTAACTATCTCTCTCCCGATGATCTCTGCATTCTGTTTGATCATGAACTTACATCAATCCTCAATAACCTTTTGCCTAGTCGACTTCGACGTTCTCAGCGCTTGCGCCATGTTCCCTGGTTCGATTCTGACTGTAGTCTTTCTAAGCGTCGACTCCGTCACTCTTTTCGTATGTATAAACGCTTTCTTAAACGTTCACCCAACTCACTCCCTCCAAATCTTCGTGATTCCTACTTTTCTCAACGCCGTTCACATCTCATTCTTATACGTACTAAACGTACTCTCTTTTGGCGAAATCAACTCGAGTCATCTTCCAACTCTAAATCTCATTGGAAAATCTTAAACTCAATTCTTTCACGATCATCTACCCCTTGTAATATAAATCCTGATGAATTTTCTTCTTATCTACAAACTAAGCTATCTAATTTACTTTTCCTACTACCCATAGCCCCCTTGTACCCACTCTTATCTTTAAATACTTCCCTCCCAGAACTATTCCACCTTCTTCCCGTTTCGTCTGATGAAGTTTCTTCGGTTCTGCTGTCATTACCTAATAAAACCTCTCCTTCTGACCCAATTCCCACTCACTTGCTTAAAAATATCTGCTCCTTTATCTTACCCTTCCTAACCACATTGTTCAACTCGTCCATCCGTAGCTGTACATTTCCTTCCATCTGGAAATGCGCCACTGTTCGTCCTATCATCAAAAAGCAATCTCTCGACTCCTCACTACCATCTTCGTACCGTCCTATTTCACTTCTCCCAACCCTCTCTAAACTCCTTGAGCGTCTCGTTCTTAAGCAAGTTAATACATATCTCTATTCCTCTAACTTATTTCCTCCCTTCCAAGCCGCTTTTCGCTCTAATTACTCTACCGAAATTGCATGTCTTAAAGTTTATAACGACTTACTCATATCGCGCGATCATAAATTATGTAGTGTCATAGTTTATCTTGATCTATCGTCTGCTTTTGACATCGTCGATCACTCGATTCTTCTCCATTGACTTCGTCATGATTATGGCTTCTCTTTACCCACTGTATCATGGTTTTCTTTATATCTATCAAACCGTACATTTCGCGTCTATTCTAACTCTCCTCTCTCCCATCCTTCGTCCATCCCGTCCGGTGTTCCACAAGGCTCCGTATTAGGTCCTATGCTTTTCTCTCTTCTCGGTGATTTGTCTTCAATTTATCATAAATTTAACTTTCATGTTATGCAATATGCTGATGACATTCTCATCTATGCTCATGCACCTGTTTATCGTATTCACGATCTTAGTGTTTCTGTTTCCAGCTGTCTTGTTTCAATTTCCAACCATCTTTCTTCCCTTCGCCTTTCTCTGAATCCTGATAAATCTAAAATTATGTGGATCCTACCTCGAAGCTTCGGCGTAGAACCTCCTTCCGTATCACTAAATTCTACAATTCTTCCTATCGTTGATAATCTCGTTTTCCTAGGCTTTCATTTCGACAACCGACTTTCACTTAAACCTTTCGTTAGTGATAAAGTACGCTCATCTACCTTGATACTCCGCAATCTCCGTCAAGTTCGTAGATTGATCGATTTCCCTTCTTGTATGACTCTCATATATTCTCTTCTTTTTTCTAGGCTCGATTATTGTCTTAGTCTATTTTCCAACTCACCTAAATCCACTCTTCTTCCACTACAACGCATCGTCAACGCAGCCGTCCGAATTCTCCTCCGTCTTTGTCGTTTTGATCATACATCCTACCATCTTGCTTCACTCGATTTGCCTACAATTTATTGTCGTGTTCAAATTTGTCGTCTTCTCGTTGCTTTCCGCCTAGTAACTTTTCATACCCCTTCATTTCTCAACCTTCCTTTTCTTGATAATTCTCGTCCTGTTTACTGTTCCTTGCGTTCCTGTAATTCCCTTCTTTTACATGTCCCAAACTACTCTACCTCCTTTGGACTCCGCTCCTTCCTGGTGGCTGCTCCTCTATCGTGGAATCATCTGGCCATTCATATACGTTAATCAACTTCCCTGCCGTGCTTCAAACGCCAAATCCGATCCCATTTAAACAATTTATCTGCTTGACTTTTTCATTTATTGTTAGTGGACTTGTAAGCGTGCAGTTTGTACGCATTTGCCACGTTAAATAAATTTGTATTATTAAAACGATTCCTTACTTTAATGAAAGAAACACTGTTAATTTTGACATCCCTAAACCTTTTAAAAGATATGTTTTTTCAAGGATTTACAGAGTTCCCTATCAAACCAAGGTTTACAATGTAAACGAACTTTCGTAACTTTCCTAGACGAGAAACGTAAGACCAAATCTAAAACTATCGCTTCAAATTGTTGCCTTGCCGTTTTAACACCAACCAGAAGAGGATTCAGCCAACGTATTCCGGAAAGACACATACGGACTAATTGATAATTCGTCTTGAAACACTGAACAGTATTTAGAAACGATCTGACAAATATCTAACGAAGATCGCTGATTCCCACAGAAACGAGTGAAGTCTCTCACATGTTACGTTAGACTTAAAATGTTGATAAAGTCGAATAACGCTAACCCTACTTTGGGTGTGTATGTTTCCCATTCCACATAAGTGATATTGAGATCTCCCAAAACTAACACATCGTGCGAAGTAGCGTATTTATATAAATCTTCGACAATGCAACTGACTTTAGCGCATGGGCTACGATAAATGAGACCAATGGCAATCGGTTGGCGATTTGAGAGTGATACCCTTACCCATAAAGATTCAACTCCATCGTCAAATTTTACGTCGAGCAGTGTAACTACTTCGATAAAGTCAACATATAGTATTACTTTACCTCCCTTTCTATTATATCTGTCAGCCCGATAGCAAAAGTAATTAGATAACTCGATCTCACCGTCGGTAACATCAGGTTTAAACACGACTCTGTTATTGCAACCAACCTTTAGGAACTTGGACACGATATTCTGTCAAAGTGATAATAGTGACAATAGTGATATCCTCGTGGACCTCCAAATTTGCGTTGTGTGCAAAAATGACTTAGTCGGAATTTAATTTAAACACAGTCGCTTGGATATCGATACATTCCCTTTACAATACGCCACATCGCCACAGATCCAAAACGAGTAGTCTGATTTGCAATGATACCATACCCATCGAAGTTAATCGATCATTACAACCCATAATTTCACCTTCTCGAATGAGTTAGCTGTTACGCCGTAGAATTTCTTTTGTCTCAAATTTCGCCTATCATGGAATGGAACGACGCTTGGATAGCATATTCGATGTGAGGACTAACTAGCGCGATGTATTGCAGAACAAATGAGAGCTTGTAAACTGAAAAACGATTTTTAATCAGATAAATCATCTTTGTTGTGGAACTACAAAGTCTATCAGTGTCGATTGAATAATTATGTCAAGATCACGAGCTTGATTACTTGAAATGATTCTACACGACCCGACAGTGTACAAAGACGACACATATGAACTGCCTAGACGTATTGTGAGCTCTTCGAAATGCCATACTCGGATACTATTTCAATGAGACGACTATGGGAAATAGGGTCAAACGCACGACTAAAGTCAAACATAACAACATTTACTGCCTTACCCCTGGAAGTGGATTCAATCAAAACTTCACAAACAGACAAAAGATTTGTAAAGCAAAAATACCCTTTCCTAAAACCATGCTTGCCTGTAATGCTCAAATGCTCGACTACATGATCGTAAATAATCCTTTGGAGTACCTTGTGCATATGACTGTTATGATATAAAATGATCAGATTGTACCTTTTGTATAACTTTATTTATTTATAGATATTATTGAATAAAGCCGTTCTAACGTTGCTTATTTATTACAATTTATTCAATAATATTGGTTCATCGAGATGGAGAAACTATTGATGCCTTCAGTATTAAATATAACTATCGACAGTCCTAATTCTCAAGAGGAGTGGATACACTGGAAGCGACGCCTTGACAGTTTTATTGCTCTAGAAATAGGATTCAATGACGAATCTAAGCTACCATTACTTGTCAATCTCATCTCGACGAAATTATTCGGATTAATCAAAGCGTGTACTTCATATGAAGAGACTGTAAATATCTTGAATAGAGCATTCATAAAGCCTGTAAATATTCTATTCGCACGTTACCAATTTAATGCTTGCCGACAAGAATCGGTAATGACTTTAGATCATTATCTCCGAATGCTTGGCGATTTCGCTATTCTATGCGATTTTCAACCGGTGGATGCTTCTTCAAATCGTAATGCACATATTACAAATTCTTTTATTCAAGGACTTCACAATACTTACATTAGACAACGTCTCCTTGAATCTCGGGTAACTGATCTTGACGAACTAGTGACGATTGCCAAATCACTAGAAGAGCTCAACAACATGCCGCGATAATATCATCCGCAGAAACATAAAGTCTCGCATTTACTCAGGTCAGTCTGGTTGATAAATCATGTGAAGATAATGAACAATTTGATACTCTCGCTGCACTAAAAACAAATAAACTAACACGCTTCTCTCAAAGTCAAAAACGTTGTATATTTTGTGGTGGATCGTACCATCTTCGATTAAAGTGTCCAGCTCGGAATTCAACTTGCCATTCATGTGGTAAAAGCGGTCATTTTGCAAACGTTTGTCGCTCTCGTGGTTTTAAGGAATACTCCGTCAACATCCGCTGCTCT
Source organism: Pomphorhynchus laevis (assembly GCA_012934845.2). NCBI lineage: Eukaryota > Metazoa > Acanthocephala > Palaeacanthocephala > Echinorhynchida > Pomphorhynchidae > Pomphorhynchus > Pomphorhynchus laevis. Next base: position 54,637 of record WNNJ02002443.1, read on the forward strand.
ATATTGCGCATCTCTATTCAACCAAAGTCAAACGTATCAGAAAGTTTTGATAGATAACAAATCGTTTCAATCACTTCTGGATACGGGGAGTTCAGACAATTTTATTGATGATGCGGTGGTATCTGACCTTCAAATAAAAACTTACTTGTGCAAACGTCAAGTCCACATGGCGTCATCATCACAATCCGTGTTCGTTCATCGTCATTGCTACATTACTTTCAAATTTATGGATCGTACTTACAGGAATACACTCTTTCTCATGTTGTCTAATTTATGCGCATCCGTAATATTAGGACATAAATTTTTTCTCATTCACCGATATATTACTTTCAATTTCGCTGGTCCGAACCCTGGTTTATCTTTAGCATCTTTACAAACTGCTCCAGTCATGGATATTAAGCCGTTGACGTTATTCCCAGGTATCGACAAAACAATTCGTCCGATATGTACTAAATCACGTCGACATACACCGGAAAATTCTCGATTTATCAGGCAAGAAATCTTTAGACTCAACAAACAAGGAATTATTGAAAAGAGTAGATCACAATGGAGAGCTCAAGTTCTAGTGGTGGCAAACAACGGACGAAAGCCAAGAATGGTCGTAGATTACTCATGTACTATCAATCGTCACACGTTACTGGATGCATATCCTATTCCAAGAATCGACTCCATGATCTCCGATATTGCTTCATACTCGGTATATACAACCGTTGACCTATCCCAAGCTTATTACCAAATACCTTTGTTGAGTCAAGATGGTCCATACACTGCTTTTTAAGCAGATGGGAATTTATATCAGTACCGCAGAATCCCTTTTGGACTAACCAACGCTGTATGCGTTTTTCAGCGTATAATTAACCAGTTAATCAAGGATAAAAACTTAGCCGGTGTCTATGCCTACTTAGACGACATAATTATTTGCGGGCGAAGCTTTGAGGAACACGATGAACGGTATCAAAAATTTTGTGAAGTTGCAAAGAGAGTAAATCTTACGTTAGCCAAGGAGAAAACAAAATATCGCCAAAACATGTTGAATTTCTTGGGATATCAACTATCGAAAGGTACTATTAAACCGGATCCCAATCGTGTCAAGCCACTTATCAATTTTCCGATTCCTACAGATAGAAAATCTATGCAGCGTCTAACGGGTCTCCTTGCATATTATTCTAAATGGATACCTTCGTTTTCGCGAAAAATTAGACATTTGCTCGATTGTGATACATATCCGCCTTCAAGTGATGTTAACAAAGCTATTGATGACTTGAAGAATGAAATATCTGAGGCAACTCTAACAGCGTATATTTACGATCTTCCTTTGACCGTAGAGACTAATGCATCATATTCGTCGATAGGTGCCGTTCTGAGCCAAGCATCAAAGCCGATTGCGTTTTTTTCACAAACCCTACCAAAAACTGCGTTACATCAGTCCAGCATTGAAAAAGAGGCCCAGGCCATTGTAAATAGCATTCAATATTGGAAGCATTATTTACTTGGTAAACCGTTCACTATCATAACAGATCAACGCTCTGTTTCTTTCATGTTTAGTAGAGCTCATTCGAGCAAGATCAAAAATGATAAAGTGGCTCGATGGCGACTTGAATTAGCTCCTTATCAATACGAAATTCAGTATCGTATGGGAAGTGAAAATAAGGCAGCCGACGCTATGTCAAGAGTTACGCACATGAGTGCCCATACTGGATCATTGAACCAATTAGAACACATTCACAATACTCTTTGTCATCCTGGCATTACTAGAATGTTGCATTTCGTTACACAGCATCGCTTGCCATATGATAAATCAGACGTTACGAAAGTTGTTAATAGTTGCCATATCTGTGCCGAACTGAAACCTCGCTTTTGTAAACCTACCGTTAGCCACGTTACCAACGCCAATCAGACATTCGAGAGATTATGTGTAGATTTCAAAGGTCCGCTTGAATCCGTTACTAGAAACCGTTATCTACTTTGCGTTGTCGATGAATTCTCCCGTTTTCCGTTTGCGATTCCTTGTAAAGACTGTTCATACCTGTCAGTAATTACTGCACTACGACAAATCATAAGTATTTTTGGTAGTCCTGGTAGAATACACACGGATTAAGGATCATGTTTTCAATCTCGTGAGTTCAGTGATTTTCTATCATCTCAGGGCATAGCCTACAGTAGAAGTACACCTTACAACCCGCGCGGTAACGGTCAAGCCGAAAGATATGTCGGATTAATTTGGAAGACGATACAGTTAGAAACTAAATCAAGAAATCTGTCTTTAAAAAATTGGGAAACAGTTCTACCTAAAGTATTATCATCTATGCGATCTTTGCTATGTACTAGCACTGGGGAAACGCCACACGAACGTATGTTCAATTATCCGCAAAACTCAAGGAACTCGTTTGTTTTATCGCCGTGGCTTCATAACGATCAAGTGTATTTACTGAAAGACGATAGGGCACCTAAAACTGAGTATACTTTCAGACCTGTTGAAGTACTACAATCAAATGGTAATTACGCTACTGTGCGAAATATACCCCAAGGTAATGAACATGACATATCAGTTAGAAAATTGGCTAAATACCCGTCTAATCCATCAATTGATGAAGACAGAAACTGCAGCCAAGTAGAATTAGAAAATTTGGCCCATGAAATCACAAACTTTTCGCCAATATGTTATAAAGATTCATTATCAAAAGAGAAATATGAATTTTCCCAAGAATCAAGAGATAATTGTCATACTATGACACAAGAAGACGACAACGAAAACTTCATTGAGCCTGCTACAATTCCAAAACAAGAAGAGAGGACCAGAAGAAGACCGGTCTATCTTAATGATTACTTTTGCTGCCGGGGCGAATGTTATGATATGAAATGATCAGATTGTACCTTTTGTATAACTTTATTTATTTATAGATATTATTGAATAAAGCCGTTCTAACGTTGCTTATTTATTACAATGACTCCTAAGTTTTATATCTGGATAGTTGTCGGATACACGATGGTAACCTTTTTGAACACTAGCACCACTACTGCACACTTCCATTCAGAAGGTATTTGTATGATATTCAAAGATGCATGAAACAAGCTAGTGACTGAAGCCAAATGTTGACTTAATAATTTAAGTAGATACGGATGAATATTATCGTGGCCTGAAGGAGATGAAGACAAGAATTGTGACGATAGACGGGTCACGTTCTTCTCGTTTATTATAATAGGAAAACTATAGCACAATGGAACTGATGCTCCCACAGCCATCGGCTACAGTACAACTAGCAGTGCATAGATTGAATGTATTTGCAAATTCATTAGCAATGTCTGATGGGGAATCGGGCGACTTTCCATTTAAGGATAACTTAGTAATTTCAAAATAAGAATGGTACTTTGACGAACATATGACTAAAAACATTTAGGAGAGCTACTTGAAGATTGCACAATTTGCCCCTTATACTCTACACCTTTCAGAACTTTGAGCCGTTTATATGCATTGCGAGCAAGTTTGAATTAAGCGATCAAATTACCTTTGTCCCGGCATTTTATGAACAAATCATTGCGTCTCTTTAAAGCATTCAAGAGACTACTGTCAAACCATGTAGGTTTTCTACCAACATGTTTTCGAATTAATTTACGTGGAGCAAAATCAACAGATATCCGAATGAGTAAATCTCGAATGAAACGCTAACGTTCCTGGATATCAACATTCATCACAAAAAGTTGAGCGAAGACCCAAGCTGTAATAACGCATCCACATCAACATCAATATTCGAGATTAAGCTGTGAATATTGGTGGAGCGTACGAGAAACACTTTAAACCGTTGTTACTCGAGAACTGCAGATATCAAACAGCCGAAGATAATGAGATTGCTCTCGTCATAAGTGGACGCCAACGCACAAACGACCTTCTTCGGACATCTCGAAAATCACAAATTACAAAGTTCTCATCTCCCTAAAAATGTGACGATTTAACTCACTCATAGTTTCTCTAAGCATTTCTCTTTCCTGTATTGAATAATCGGGACGAATACGAACTAGATATCCACTCAACTTGTTAGAAACATGCTTCACGAATCGAGCCTGATACTAACTTTTGAGGAAGCTACCAGTTGCGGAAACACTTGTCCAAATGCTGCAATTGATGCTAGTGCACTTAATTTAGTGGAATTTATAAGACTCATGAGGAGCATGAACATTTACATTTCCATCCATTCCAATCAGTTGATTTCTCTTCAGGCCGGTCATTTATGTCTACTGTGTGTTTCGCTTGTAAAATATAAAATTAAATATCAAAATATTTAATTCTATATAAAATAAAACTAATATCTGTATTATAATACATATATATATCTGTATTATCTGTATTATAATCTGTAATATTTGTAATATTGTAAACAGTTATTTACAATTCAGAACTTATTGTTCCAAATTCATCATCTACGCACGAATTATCGCTTTTGGACAATTTTGAAATTTCCAGCATTTTGAATCTCATTTCGTGTTTCGCTTGTATATGACAGGGATTCGGATTTTTTGTAATCAGTTATTTAAAATCAGAAATTTTCACTCCTATTATATATTTATATATAATATAAATATTTATATACAATAAATATGAATAATTTATATAATATAAATATATTATATTAATAATATAATAAATAATATAATAAATCATTTAAATAATTTAATAGATACATATTTAAAACTAGGTTACTATAAAAATAAAATCAAAAAGAAAATAGTAAAATATATAAATCAACAAAATAATATTGAAAATAAATTTAAATTCATAAGAGAAAAATTTTTATAAATGGATAAAAAATTTTTATTTTAAATTTCAATTTTTTTATTTTAACTTATTATATAAAAATTTTAAATTATCAAATATATATATATTCTTAGTGTAACTAAAATACGACATATTTTAATTTACTAGAAATATTTTTGTGTGACAATTCTTGCATCACAGATAATATTAAATATTTCGAATATTTTATAAGTATAAATTTGATAAAGCCTCAGATTGCTCGTAGCCAGCGTATCCACGCAAGTAGAATCCCAAAGAAGGCAAATACCTTCGCGCTACGGAAAAACAGTGACACCGGCCGGACGGCGACCATCTAACCGTCACAGATTAGGTGGTTCCAGAATATTGGGAGCGTTTGTTGAGTTCAAAGCTCTGCTGAGAATTTGATTGAGTTCAGCATGACGTGGGAAGCGGCCTGCTGATCTCCTACAGGTAAGACATGTCGGTCTGTCGCGTCTACCATTACACCGCATCGGAATCGATGATGGGTACAAACAGAAAGACCGATTCTCAGGGAAATTGCAATTCTCACCGCCTCATCCCCTAACCGGGTTCCCAGGGCAGAAATTGGTAGCGCATTGAGCCAAGAACCTGACTCATGTGTTGAGACAGCGATCCATCTCGCCTTGGAGGCCTCATCCTGCAAACCTGAAGATATTCTACTGTGTATTCGCTTGATGAGGGGTAAATCCCAGACGGACTGCTTGATATCATTTTCAGGTGCTAAGATTTTCTCTGTTTTGGATAGCCATTCCTGTAGTCCAATACAATAGTGGGAGCTCAATCCCAAAAGGCACTCAACGTTGACACGGGAAGCACAATACGACGATAAAAAGGCAGGTAGGGCAACATCAATTGTGTTACGAATCCCGATACCCCTATATAATACAGGAAGTGCGGCTTGCCGCCATGCTTCCTCTGTTAAGTGGCAGTTAAGAATGCTTGCAAGGTATCTCTTCAGAATAGAATCTAGCTTTTGCAGCTCATCAGGGTGTTCGAAAAATTGGGCTGAGCGTAGTTTGTAAAGGAGCTTGGGCATATATAAGCAATTTTTGAATAGGAACAATGCTCCGGGGCACCAAGCTCACATGAACGCTAACCAAGAAGCTCCTATTGCGGCAAGATTCTTTTTTACTTCCTCTGCACAATTAGCTGATAAAATACAGCTTCCTAAAAGACTTAGCTTGTCGATAGAAATAACATCTATCCCTGGGCAAATAAATTGAAATCGTTCGACAATCATCTGACGTTGTCCCTCATCATGGACATTCATTAGCAACAATTGGCGCTCTCGCGAATTTAAGTAGAGACCAAGTTTCAAAGAGTCATTAATTATTTGACTTATATCAGGCAACGCTTCAAATGTGTCACCCTCGATGGTTGTGTCATCCAACTACTAGGCGTTAAAGTGCGCCTTAAGTGAGTTGGCTAGTGGGTTGATTGATAGAGCAAAACCTATGGGCCCGAGGGGGTCTCTTTGTTGCAATCCTGACTCTGACCATATAATTTGGTCTTCATACACGAGTGGGGTTTTAGATCCGTAAGCCATGTAAAAGTATGGCAATACTTTAGATGCATGATTCTTCACGGCATCGAGTAGGGCTATGCGGCTGACAGTGTCGAAAGCATTTTTGAAGTCGCATTTTACCACAGTAAATGGCACTGAAGTGTTCTCAACGAACATTCTTAAGGAATGAACTATGGTTTCCGCGCCACAAGGAGTGCAGCAACCTAATTTAATTAGACGAAGATAACCACCGACCTTGTTTGCCACTCGTCTGGAGAGTACCTTCGCGGCAACGCGTCGAATGGTCGTGCCGATTGCAATGGAACGAACCTCACCTCCCTTTTTCTCCAGTGCACATAGGAATGCCGAGAATATGAGGTGGATAACTTCAGGGGATAACCTACCACCATATATATTTATTTATATATTATATAAAAAAATTATCTATCATCAAATATCATCAACTTATTTTTTAAATAATTTTTAAAATACGAATTCCTTATAACACTAATATTAAAGATACAGCATGTGCATATCTAGATATGAAAATTAAATTAACATCAATTAAAACATTTAAATTAACAAGGAACATATTATTGCATAAGCATTCATACATACCAAATTGTATTACTATTATACATTAAATACTGAAATTTTAAGAATTGCTATAATATGTAATGATATTGGCTTTTTTAACATTCACTTTTAACATTTTATAGATACATATTTTAATGATGCTTTCTTCAAAATCATTTAAATAATTTAATAGACATATATTCTAAATTAGGTTACTAATGTACATTTATTTTTTAAATTTATAAATTTTAAATATTTAAATTAATCATTTTTTATTGATCCTTATTTAAAACTAGGCGTTTATAACCATAACATCAAACAGATTTGATTAATTGACCGGGGGACCTTGTTTTCTACTTAATATAACCTCAGTCAGAAATACTGAAACTATGAATTATTGATGCGGGATTATTATTATTTTTGCTTATTGTCAAATAAGTCTTATATGATTATTTAATTATTATTTATAATTATTTAAAATCATTTAAATAATTTGATAGACATATATTCTAAATTAGTTTACTAATGTAGATTTATTTTTTAAATTTATAAATTTTAAATATTTAAATTAACTATTTTTTATTGATCCATATTTAAAACTAAAACATATTAAAACTTTTAACATATTTAAAAGGAATATATTATCGCATAATCATTCATCCATACCATATAATATAAAATATAATACATTAAATAATGAAATTTTACGAATTGCAACGATTTGTAACGATATTGACTTTCAAAATCATATAAATTATATTTAACTCTAACAATTTTTATTCAATAAACGAACAAATTTATCCAGAAAGCCTTATTCTTAATAAAACTAATATTGATGATAAAGAAGGTGTATATCTAGATATAAACATTAAATTAACATTAACTAAAACTACTATTAATTTATATCGTAAAGATTATTTAAATTTACAAGAAACATATTTTTGCATGAGCATTCATCAATACTATATAATATAAAATATAATACATTAAATAATGAAATTTTAAGAATTGCAACGATTTGTAACGATATTAGTTTTCTTTAAAATCATTTAAATAATTTAATAGATGCATATTTTAAACTAGGTTATTCTAAAATATCAGACAGAAAATCGTAAAATATATAAATCAACACAATAATATAAAGAATAAATTATATTATATTATATAAATAGATGCATATTTTGAAGTAGGTTACTATAAAAATTAAATCAAACAGAAACTAATAAAATATATATCAACACAAAATATATCTTAATGGAGAAGTAAATATCAACAAAATATTATTAAAATATTAAATTTACAATATATAAACCAACAAAATATTATAAAAAATAATGTTAAACTCATAAGAGGAATATGTTTATGGATGAATAATAAATAATATACTTTATTAAATATAATCAAATTACACTAGAGGAAATACGACGTTAGCGCGTACTTGAACCCGCTGCCATGTTGGGTTGATGAATATAGACTGAAACCTTATGCCACAGCAGTTTCTTCTGACGACCAATAATGCTTATTCTGATACATTGCGTATAATTTAGCTGATCATAATTGATAAAGCACAACATGTCGCCAAGGGAATTGGTGAATAGAAATGGTCACGTATAGTTCTTTTAAGAAACTTTTCGTTTTAGTATATATATGAAGTTTAATAAAAAGAAATAGCTATGGAAATTCATAAGATTATCATAGTTCGTATTAGCTATCGAAAAACGAAATTACTACATTCAATATTTCTATTTGGATATATCTATATTAGGAAATAACAACCCATTTGCGCGTCCAAAATGCACTTACTTTTATTGATAGAGAAACTCAACAGCTTCAAGCGCAGTATATTTTCTCTCTCAGACTAAAATGTGTCTCTCTCAGACATGTTTGTCTCGATATTAAAATTTCGGTAATTTGAAAAATGGTCATTTTGATCGTTATGTGTGGTAACAAAAAATTCAATGTGATTCGGATTTTGACATGCAAGTAATTAATTACCATTTTTATTTCGCCCTAGCATTTGTTAATAAAAATAATAGTAACCATATAACCCCGACGCGAAAGAATGACGAATGCCGTTTCGTCATCACAATGACTCATCAGTGCCAGATCCCTCCCACTACTGGATGCAGAGGAGGACTAGCAGACGACAATCAACGAATGAATAAAGTGCATGATCTACTAGAAAATCTCTTGTAACATCATCTAGAGTGCTGAATTAGCACTACAGCTTCACCAAATTGGATCATTAGCAAAAGCACTGGCAAATGCCAGCGCAAGGTATCTTAATATCGGTTTACTTCTAATCTCAAATGATGATACCACCCCGCGTAAATTTTTAGTAATCATATAAGCCCGACGCGAAAGAATAACGAATGCCATTTCGTCATTACTATGACTCATCAGTGCAAGTTTCCTCCCACTACTGGATGCAGAGGAGGACTAGCAGACGACAATCAACGAATGAATCAAGTGCATGATCTACTAGAAAATCTCTTCTAACATCATCTAGTGCTGAATTAGCACTACAGCTTCACCAAATCGGATCATTAGCAAAAGCACTGGCAAATGCCAGCGCAAGGTATCTTAATATCGGCTTACTTCTAATCTCAAATGATGATACCATTCCGTGTGAATTTTTAGTAATCATATAAGTCCGACGTGAAAGAATGACGAATGCCGTTTCGTCAGTGCAAGTTTCCTCCCACTACTGGATGCAGAGGAGGACTAGCAGACGGCAATCAATGAATAAAGTGCATGATCTACTAGAAAATCTCTTGTAACATCATCTAGAGTACTGAATTAGCACTACAATAAGGAATGGAACTGGCACTGACGAGTTATAGTCATTACGAAACGGCATTCGTCATTCTTTCGCGTCGGGCTTATATGATTACTAAAAATTCACGTGGAATGGTATCATCATTTGAGTAAATAATAATAAATTTTCTTAATAAAATATTAAAGCCCTTGCTTTCGAAGAAACGATGTCGGCTTATATTTGTCAAAGCAACATCACTTAAACGAGAATTTTATTGCTAACATGCGTGATAAAATAAAACTGGTTTGATACATTACTTCAATAACAATTTATGGCCAATTATTTCCCAAATTAAGCTGGTGTCTCTAAATGATTAGAGAGATTATCAAAAATTGTATCATTAAGGCATGAAGGTCAAACAATTTTATATCAATATATTTGACTCTTGCAAGAATATATCCTATTGTGCATAGTTAAAGCAAAGATTTTATTGATCAACAATAAATCATTATTCAGAAAATTTTTACTAATGACTGATCTGATACAATTACATTGACCATTCTGTCATTCAGCATAAATACATCGGCGGATAACTTGAAGGCAATGCATCCATCAAACGTATTAACCCTTTTAAATATCGGGTCGAATTTATGGGATTGACATAAACCGGAAGATATCAAAATACAGTGTTCTAGGATTTAACGAGGATTAATGATATTGGTATGTCATCGTTTGGTTATCCATTTATATTTTAAATGTAAGACAAACCTTAAAGCGCTTTTGCTGTTTTAAATATCGTGTAATCGCTGCAATCCGGAAGAATTAAGAGATGCCGTTAATTTCGGAACTTGTTTCAAATATCAATCATGGACTACTTACATACGTCAAATTAATAAGCGTAGGTTTCATTGTTCCTGTTTATTTGATTTTTTGCTACGTACTTTGAAGAAGCTATTATGAAGAAATCAAAATATCTTTCTTAAAGGGTCAATAGTCTTATCGAACTTTAATTCTTTAATGGTCAATCATATAAGCAACTTTAAGTTCGCCAATGACGCACATAGTTTGCATCTTACTTTCTTGATGGAAACGCCAGTAATGGTTATCTTTTACTGACTGTCACAGCAATTAACCTCACAATGGCATATATTGGTTGTCACATCACGTCTTTTAAACAAAGAACTAATCTAATTTTAAGACGACAATGTCCAATTTTGTATTTTTCGAATCCAATCTTACAGAATAAAATTTCAATAAAAATACAAAATAACTCTGACGCTGATTTTCCAGATAAGCTAAAACAAAGAAATAAAACAATAAAGCGATATTGTAATAATACAAGTTAATATCCATAATTAGGGCATTTAATGCATAACATTTGTTGAAATCCACAATCTTCGTTTTTGATTCATCACTAGTTCGTAACTACTTCATTAAGGAGTAAGTTCGAAATATGTGCATCCTTGTGTGAGAGTCGGAGCTAAAATTTAAGTGACACTTGATTACTAATTGCTGACTAATTGATTGAGATTTTTTATCAATCACAAAAACAAAATTAATCAAAATACGGATTAATTCAATTATGGTATTTATTAATTCAAAAATAATCCGTTCTAGCAATAAAATAATTTTCCAATTTAATTTTTATTTTAAGACACTTTTAGCATCCATCGAATGTTTTTATTACGTCGAATAATCGAATCACAATGAAGAGCGTTGTCTTTAATCATTAGTTTCTTCACTGTTCATAAAAAATTACGCTTTATCACAATAAATCTATATGTTTATTTGCTATGACTTTTAAAATCGATATGGTCATTCCATCAAGCGCATTCCTTATAAAATTTATCACAGTCTAGATAATTGCCACTAATGTATTTGTTGTTGTCCTTATACAATACTACAATAATATAAAGATTATTAATTTGCAATCCGAGGGATGATGTCTTCTGATTTATATGATATATGCAAAATTCATTCTTTTATACTGAATATTTGTGTATTTTGGAATTATTCAAACGTTCAACCTCATCATTCACGAAAACGTTTTATATCACATTGTAACGATAAACATATCTCCATACCCTCCTATATAGCATTTAATAAATACATCCAATTTTGTTCTACTATATACGCCTTTATGCCTTTTAGGTCATTATTACATACAATAAATTTGAAATATGCTAATTTCAAAACATGTGATATTGTAATAACGTTAGCAACTGAATATTCTAGATGAAACGGAATTTAAATGAATCAAATTTCACTAATGCAAATCAAAGAGAATGGATTCCCGGTTAGTACATTTAAGGATTATTATTGTGAAGTTTAAATTTAATTCTATAAAATTATAATAATTATCGAGTTATTGTTTAATTGTAGTTATCGAAATAAAATTAAATTTTGTTAAGTGAATTAATGTTTTAGTTCCGAACAGTACACATATAGCCATAACATAGTTGAGTAAGCTTTATGCAAATGGAAATATGATGGAATTTTGCTTTAATAGTATACATACTGATATCCGTATTCTATTCGAATTTATATTAACTTTTTTATTTTATATTTTACTTCTTTATTTTACAAAATAAAGAATACTATTTATTTTATATTTAAATTACAAAATACTTTTTATTTTATATTTTAATTACAAAATATTTTTATAAATTTTAGAATCGACAATGATTGTAATTCTAGATAGTAATTCAACTGTCCATTTTAATTTTATTTGATCACAATTCTCTCGTATATTTTCTAGTTTGAAACTGCACTGTCTTATATTTAATGACAATTCTCTCGTATATTTTCTAGTTGAAACTGCACTGTTTTCGGAATGGAAATTTAATTACGAATTTTATTTAATTACACGTTTATAAGACAAAAGGAGTACATTCGTGATTGCCTATGTAATGCTACAGAAACAAGAACTAAGATCCGGTACTAGATACCGGAACAGCTTTTGATTATTACCTATCTATATGTCATTTGGTGTTGGAAATATAAGTCGATAATTGAATATACTGCATATTTCTGTAAAATATCAGATTTATAGACCGATTTATTCGCATTGTCGATATTTCGATCCGAAATTATATTTGAATTGGAGATTGAGAAGTGATAATATATAATACTTTGATAAGATAATAGTATTTTAATAATAGTAATTATTATTTTCAATAATTTTTTTAATAATATTTTTTTGATATAGAAACACAAGTTGAGTCAATGTACAAATATTCACAAAAAAATAATTTTTAACTTTTTTGACATCTTCAAATTGATAATCATCAATTGAAAGTAATCGACTTGCGCGTATAGTAAAGTGATCCATCTTAGCCATTAGAAACGATATATGGCAACGCAAATTTGCAATTATATCGGTGTAACCATTTTGATATGTCTTCAATGTTCTGGCAAAATATTTTAGCAAGATGTCCGCTGCCGGTCCAATTCCTCCACAAACACTTTGCATGTTCTCTGGATGAATTGCCACTTCTGCTGTATCGATTTTGTTAGTAGAGAAAAAGCGACATATGAATTTTGTTCAGCAAGATTGTACAATTTATCGAGAACAAGTACCATTTTTAAACAGCACTATTCGTATGTTCATTAATAAACTCTTCAGAACCTATATAACTTCCCAATAATTGAATTACCTCTGTCTCTACGTTGATGTTATTACCCGCAAAAAATCAGTATTACTCAAGTTGTTTTCGGAATGAACAAGCAAGTAACATTTTTTTGATTTAAATTAAAACCAAAATTAGGGCCAGACAAGGTTAATATATCCCAGACGATTTTTAAATCTGAAATTTTCCCGACAAAGCACGCATCGTCTGCATACCATCTTTGTGTTAGCTCGGGTATCTCGTGTTTAATTTTAGAGATAAGAGGTAGAATCGCTGCGGCGAAAGCGGACATTGCAAGCGAATCCCCTTGCGTAAAACCTTGAGAAGAGTACAAGACTTCATCACTAACTGAAAGCGTGGTTGGACTTAAATATTCATTCCTCAAAATTTGAGACAAAGCAGGACATACGTAATCCATATTCTTAAGGGCCAGCATCCGATTAACGCAGTTAAATGCATTTCTGGCGTCTATACTCAAAATATACATATCCGCGGAGTCATTAAACGCTCTACGGATCGAATGAATTACAAACTCAGCACCACATCTTTGACCCGCACACATTTGTTCGTGGCTGCACACTGAAATTAAGTCATTTTTTATTATTTCATTGATACATTTTCCTGATATACGCCGCAGAACTTCGCCGATTCCAATGGGTCTGATGCCCGGACATTTATTAAACGGTATTAGACGCGATGCAGTTAGCTGTCATAAAAATTAGATCGATATTGTGTGATGCAATTTGTGTCGTCATGACCGCAACTTTGTTTGCAAGTTTGACAGATTCCTTGCTGAAGTTCATCAGTAATGATTTCCACATTTGAGCATTTCTACCAGACGGACCAGCAGCATATGGACCATCAGCACATTCTGTAGAATAAGTTGAAACATAACTGTTAATACCTTCAACGATGGAAGGTCACCGTATGCGAATTATAAGAAGTGCTCAATTAGATTTACGACCATCTCAATAAATTCATGACTTGCATTACACTTAGGCAACAAAAATAAATTTGGCCTCTCCATAAAAAGCATGCAACTTTATTGTGTAATCAGTGAACAATATATTGCAACTGTTCGAGTCATAATTAGTCGCACTTTCTTTGTTCTTTCGATTATTGGGTACACGCCTTACCTATAGGCTAACCATAAAGTACAGCTAGAAATTCTTCAGTATATAAAACTATCAATGTAATATTATCATAATATTAATGATCATTAATATTATCATATTGTAGCACATCTCGATGTATAAAGTATGCAGATGACATATCTATAATTACTTGTGAAATGAACTATTTAGCATCAAATAAAACAGTTATGTCGGAAATTCACAATCTTAGACAATGGTGTTCCTAAAACTGCATGTCTAAATATTAATAAATCTAAAATAATTAGGTTCACATTAAAAGATTTACTCGTTCAATCAACTCTTAATGATTATGATATGATGAGAGTTGATCAGATAAAGATTTTAGGCGTTATATTTACACCTAATTTATCATGGAGCACATACGCACAATATATTTCTCGGAAGTGCTCACAACGTCTATATTTTTTGAGACGCTTGAAAATACTTGGAGCATCAAATGACCAGTTAGAGATAATGTATAACGCATGCATTCGAGGCCTTATTACATACGGATATCCGACTTTTGCTAATATGCCGTCACATTTTAAAAACTTTTATGTCCATTTACACGCGCGGACAACGTATACGTGGAAAATAACTGGTTCCACTTGAACTTTTTCTTAAAAACATCATATCGACAATAGCAGAACATCCCTACTTCCATGTACTTCTTTCTGATTCTACCCATTGTGTACTTAATGTCAATCATAGACACGAATTACGTAAGCATCCAATCTACAAAATAGAGCACGCAGCAACTGAGCACTTAGGACGAAGTTTCTTATTTCAAGCTCTATCATACATACGAAACTTTAAAAAAAATTATGACTGTTTTTAATAACTATGTTGCTTTCATTCGAGTGGCTAATATAGCTGCCCCTGATTGTTAGTATTAGTTTGTGATACAAATAAAGGCTTCTTGATTGATTGATCATAGGAAGTCTAGAGCGTATCTATCGCTTACTGAAGTTTATTTCAACTTTAATAAATAAAAAGCGTAATTTGTGGTAATGCTGCTAACTATTTCTAGAACCTAGTATTTTATGAATTGATACTTTATATGTGAATTTAGATTGAGTTATCAATAAGTATTTTACATATCTTATCGAATTTCTGTCCTTTTTCTTCAACCCTTCATAGTAGCCAATCACAAATCAACAAAAATATTGTCTTAATATACTTGTAAATTTGAAAATACACTTGAATAATATATATTATATATTATACACTTTTGTATATTATATATTTAATTACACTTTTGTATTATCTCTCTATAATTTATGGATATTTTTTTATATTAATGTCTATAAAAATATTTAATTCTTTATCTGTAATTTAGGACTACGGACTTTGATTGAAAACAAAGTTAAAGAATCAGCATTTGATTTAAATCATCAAAAAATAAGGTATTTCAAGGTATTTTTAGATAGTTGTTATATAATACGTAAAGCAGCATAAAAATTCTAAACCGAAATTCGACTGAATTTCAGTTTGAATAAAAATATTAATAAATTAATTTTAATTTAAAAAATTAATATTAACTTTATAAATTTATTTTATGAATTTATAAATTTATTTTGATTTATAAAATTAATATAAAATTACAGCAACATTGACAATATTATTATAATATTGACAATATCATATGATATTGTCAATATCATATGATTACTGTAAAAATGATAGATTTATAGATTATTAAATGTTACTTTTTCTTGATTGTTGAGTATCTTAAAGACTTGTGCATTGCAGCGTTTGAATGTATTATATATTTACATTAATTTTAATGTAAATATAGCGTACTATATAAATAAAAGTTTAAATTTATTTTTAAATATAGTTTTGGCTTTACTTAGTACAACCTTTTATAACACATTTATATTTAAAATGCATATTTTTTATTTTTAAATATAAAATATTTAAACGTGGACCTTTTTGTTTGGCCGAAAGACAATTCAAAGCAATAAGTAACAAATGAAATAAAATTATTATTTTAGGATTTTATACGATTTTTATGTCTGATTTTATGTAATACAATTTTATAAATATTTTAAAATATTAGAAATATAATTTATAATATAAATATATGGTATATAATTAATATTGTGAATAATTACAAATTTAAGTCTAGAGCGTATCTATCGCTTACTGAAGTTTATTTCCACTTAAATAAAAAAGTGTAAGTTGTGATAATGTTAACTATTTCTAGAACATAGTATTTTATGAATTGATACTTTATTATATTTTATGAGAATTATCTAATATACAATATTGTATATGATAATTTTATGATTATTAATATAAATATATGATATCATTTAATTATCAATAATTAATATAATATATGATATAATTAAACTTATAAATATAATTCAGAAATAATATTGTCATTGTTGCTGTAATAATATTATTAAATAATAATGCTTTTATATGATATGTAACTGTGATATTTAAAGTTTAATTCACCTCTCATTGTTGTGATAATATTTATTTATTATCTAATGGATTGGATTATTAATGGCTTGATTACGATTTAGTTTTGGCTAAAATATTTTTGTCTTTAAAATAATACTTAGAAACAAGAATATATTTCATATTTTCGTTTCAACAAGGAATAATTATACTTCTATTAGATTTAATAACGTTATTGGTAGTTGTATTAATGATATTTTATTATATAATTATAGTTGTTATATGATGATACAATAGAATAACAAATTAGATAATATATATTATATATTTAATTGATATTGTGATACATTTCAGTTTCATTTTTGGCAGCATTTTCATCATAATACAAAATAATAATAATTTAACATAATAATAATGTTTTGAAGTTGTCTCCAACTTCAAAAGAATATCAAATATTTATATTCAAAACAATTAAACTTTTTTTATTTAGTATAATAGCAAACGGAATTAATTAATATATTTCTTAATACTATTAATATTATTTTTTCGTATTTACGTAAGTTTAAAATATGTTGTTGTTTTTTAGCTTCAGGATTGTAATTAAATTTTAATTAGTTGTTTCACAATCATTTTGTCGCGTAATAAATAATTTATTATATAAAAATGATATTATTATCATTTATTATTTATTTATCATTTATTATTATAAATGATATTTATTATTTGGAAGACATCATTTTATAATTTCTTAGTGATTATCACTAACTTGTGATTTGCTTTTATTTCTAATCTTATATATCATATCGTACACAGTCTATAAATTTAATATTAACTATAAAATGACTAATTAGATAATTATTTTTTAGCAATTATCTAATTAACTATCTAATATTTCATCGCTAAATGTATTTTTTGTATGACGTAACCAAAACGTTTGATTATTTAAAAGATAATCAATATTATTTGTTAAGAAGTTAAGTTACTTATAACTTAAGTTCTGTGATTTTTGGAATTTTTTATAATTTTCTTCATATATAATTTTCGAATAATATCATTTATTATATAAAAATGATATTATTAAATAATTAATTTTATATAAATTATATTTTAATATCATTTTTCTAATCAAAAATTCAAATCTTAACAGTTTAAATAAATTTTTATTTATAGCGTTTAGTTTCAAACAAATAAAAAGGCATTTCTTATAAAGGATTATTAATTACATTATTTTGTTCAGATCATAATTTCAACTTTAGGACTCACAAATAAAAAATAAACTTCTAAATTCAAATATCTGTTTTCTATAATTTAGTGTAATGGATATATTAAATGAATGTGGTCCTGAAGTATCTGCCAAACTATTAAGTGATGGGATGAAATTTGTTGAGGAAATAAACAGGATTTCAATTCTAATGCATAAATCTGACAAATCAGATATTGAGGCATGTCCTACAAGATTAAAATTAGTATTTGTTGTCAAAAATGATAAGTTATTTTTTTAATATTTGTGCCAATAAACATTTTATTAACTAAAATTAAAGATATTTAAGCTCTCCATTTCTTTGAATTTAGCAAATTTTAATTTATAGGAACCAAAGAAAATCAAACAAGAAAACGACTATTAAATATTTAAATGGCAACTGTCATCATCAGGAAAAAATACAGTTTTGTACTTAAAAATAATATGTATTTGGAATTAAAATAGTGAATAATATAAAAATGTACATTATTTTAATGTGCAAAACTATAATTTATTTACTGATAATGATGGCAGTTGTCATTGAAATATTACATAATCCTTTAGTCTTTGATTTAATTATAATGATTTACATTGAAGATATTTAATTTCCTTTAATTCAGCAAATTTTAATTTATAGGAACCAAGGAAAATCAAGCAAGCAAAATATTCAATATTTAAACGGTAGCTGCCATCATCAGCGATGCTGGCAGTTGCCATTGAAATATTGAATAATCGTTTTTTTTCTGTGATTTTCCTTGGTTCCTATAAATTAAAAAAGTTATTAATTAGGATATTTTCAATCAATTAACGATTAGTTATCGTGTTTCATTAAGCATAATACAATAACAATAAAATGTTAATTTCATTTTATGAAAATCAAAGACAAAAGAATTATTCAATATTTAAATGGCAACAGCCATAATCATTTTCTTGTGTGATTTTTTATGTTCTTATAAATTAAAAAATAGTAATTAAAATGTTTTCTGATTATTAAAAATTAATAAAATTATTTTTATTTTATTATTTTTTAATAAAATTAATTTATTCTGCAAATTAATTATTTCTGCAGCATAAACTACTAGATAGTTTATTTGGAGTCAAATTTATTTTTACGATTCAAATTTTAAATTTATTTCGATGAAATAAACATAAATTCTGCGATAAACATAAAATAAGCAATTGTGACTATCTCGCTATTGAGATATCATCGCGCTTGACACTGGCTGTTCTATGACTGCTCGTTATTCTACATTATCTTGACATCTTATTTTACGTTTATTCAACTAGCACATTCTTTGTTCGGTTTGTAAAAACGATTAAGTTGATTATTTAATCTATATAAAATTGTCTAATTACTCGAAATTAACATATGTATGATTAATTGATCCACATTTATTCTGTCAAAAGTGCGATTGTGGCTTTTAATCAACAATTTTAGATTACTCTTTCAGTGATTATACTACCTTTTACATTGAACCGTATATTAGCAGCATGCATGGTTATACTAGCATATACCGTTTAATTTTTTTCTTCAACAAAATGCTTTATGGGGTAATAAATACTTTGTGAATAATATTTAATATCGTTTAAATCGTTGAATAATTTTTAGATAATTTTGTTGAATTTATTATTTAAGATAATATTTTTTTAATTTATTATTTAAATCGTCAATATATTTAATTTATTATTATAGATAATAATTTTTTGAATTTATTATTCAAATAGTTAATATTTTTAATTTATTATAGATAATATTTTTTTAATTTATTATTTAAATCGTCAATATTTTTAATTATTATAAGCTTTCTACGATTAAGAAGTTTTTTTATGCAAGTAACTTTTATAAACAGTATTAACTAAAAAACTGAAAGTGGATTCGTTTGATGCAAATGTGAAATTTTGAAGGTTTAAGAAATTTTAGAAAAGTTGACGTGTTTTTTATCTTGTCCTTAGATAACATATTGTAATAATACGAAAATTTCAGACTCTTATGTTCATAGCTTTAAGCATAAGAAATATACACTAAGATAATTATCATTTGACATAAATTTTACATAATTTTATTTTTAGAGTTACTGTTAAGTATTTAGATTTTATTATAAGACAATTGTGCCACTCATTTTTTCTTCACGCTTATTCATTTTTGTTTTGGATATGTTTATCATTTATAATTTCATTCAATGTGTCACATTCATTATTGTAGTATTGCAAATGAACTTACATTTACATTTAAATCATTTAAAAATATATTATGTAGAAATCATGAAATTTATATTTTATTGTAATGTATCTTTCATATTTCTCTTCATCCGAAACATCGCGAAAAATTTGCATCACTCTCCATCCTAAATATCGACGGAAATTTTCCATCCTAAATATCGACGGAAATTTTACATCCCTCTCAATCCGAAACATCGACGGAAATTTTTAAATTGTCCACACCTGCCTCGAAATTTGATGGTGCTACATCTCCCCTCTGTGTATTATCTGCTAGCCTCTATTACCACCACACACGGTTTCCGCCTCGGCCTCCTCAACAATAGATATATTCTCCATAAATCCGATCTGATCATCAACCTCTTCACCAAGCAATCCATCGATCTCTTTTACCTCAACAAATCCTGGCACTCCGATTCCGACGACCTCTCCATTCGCCGTTTGTCCTCTGTCGGTCGCTCACTAGTCGACTCTGCCCGCCTACTAAGCTCATTCCGTTCTAAATTCTCTACTATTGACATAAATTTTACCTAATTTTATTTTTAGAGTTATACAAATTTTATTTTTGGAGCATTCACCCGCCACACCGCGTCACTTCGCAAAATCACACCCTCTTTAGTCCTTGCTATTTTGAATTCCTTACTGGTCGTTCTAGCCCGATCACTTTGGATCTACCCATTTAATACCATCCTGGTTCATATGCTCCTACCTCCTTATATTTTACCGAACTCTCTGACCTCCTGACCAACTGTTCTTTGTCATCAATCCCTTCATTCGTTCTTGGCGACTTCAACATCCGCCCCGATCGCCTCTCTTCCACCGATTCCATTCCGTTCATCAACATTCTATCCAAATATGACTACAAACTCATCTCCACTGCCCCCACATATATCCTTGGTGGGTCACTCGACATCATCGCTGCCCCCGACCGTTTTCCTGCCTACACCTCACTGTCCATCTCTAATCCTAGTCTATCCGATCACTTCTCGACACCCTTGATCTCACTTCCAACCACTCCCCGCTTCACACACCTACTATCCTACGTCGCCCTTGGAGAAAACTTGACCCCCCTTCTCCGCTCCGCCTGACTTAAATTGTCTATATCTTCTCACACAATAACATCATCCTCTCCTTACGATCTCGCCTTTCTTTTCGACTCTGAACTCACATCTATTCTCGATCTTCTCTTGTCTTTCAAGCCTCACACACACCGTCCTTGCACCGTGCCCCATGGTTTGACCTCCAATGCATACTATCAAACCGTCGACTCCTTTATGCTTTTCGAGTCTATCACCGCTCTCCCAGACGTGATAACCACTCGCTCACTCCTCCACGTGATTTTAACTCAATCCTTGCTCGCTCGTCTCCGCCGTGCAACATAAATCTCCATGATTATTCGTCATTTCTCCAGACCAAAGTATCCACGTTAAACTCTCACACCCCTTTCTCCATCTCATCCCACTCTTATCCGCCTTTCCTAATCCTCCCGGAACTCTTTCATCTTCCCATGTCTCACCTACCGAAGTATCATCTATCCACATGTTCTTGCCCTACGAAGCCTCACCTGCTGATCCCCTGCTAATTCCCATACTAAATTCCATATACTCATCGATATCCCCTTTCCTCACCACCTTGTTTAACTCGTCCATCCGCAGTCGTATATTCCCTTTACACTGGAAATCCACCATTGTTCGTCCACTCCTTAGAAACAATCGCTCGATTCTTCTTTTCCTTCTAGCTATTGCCCATTTTCACTCATCCCTTCTCTTTCTAAGCTCTTAGAACGCCTTATCTTAATACAGATAAACATTTGCCTTTCTTCATCCAATCTGTAAGCTCTTTTCCAATCCGCTTTCCGCCCTAATCACTCCATCGAAATCATCTTTATAAAAGTTTACATCTACCTACTCATTTCTCTTGACAAGGCGCTATATAGTGTTTTTATCTACCTCGACCTATCCTTCGCCTACGACATCGTCGACCACTCCATCCTTTTCTCTTGCCTTCGTAATGATTACGTCTTTTATTTATTTTTTCGTAGCATGTTTGCCTCATATTTATTCAACCGTTTCATTCGCGTCTGCTCTAATTCACCATATACCCCTCCCCTCCATATTTTCTGCGGGACCCACAAGCTTCAGTCCTAGTTCCCCTGCTTTTTTCTCTTCTGCTTGGCGATTTCTCTCAGTTTACCAAACCTTATTATTTAATCGTAATTCATTGCGCCGATGGCATACTCATCTATGCTCATGCACCCATTCATCGCATACACGATACCGCCATTTCTGCCTCCAACTGTTTTTCTTCTACGTTTTCAAACGTATCTCCCATCTTCATCTCGTTCTAAACCCAGGCAAGTTTTAAATAATGTGGATCCTTTCCCGTCAACCTAGCATATCTCCTCCCCTGCAGTTTGTGCCTCATCAATCATCCCCGTAGTTCACAATATCACTTTCTTAGGCTTTCATTTCGAATATAACCTTCCCCTTAAACCCTTTGATCTTGACAAGGTTCCCTCGTCTAACTTAATTCTCGTGACATCCACCGTTTAATTCTCGTGACATCCACCGTATCCGCCCTCTTATCGGCTTCCGTGCCTGTATGTATCTTCTTTCATCGCTACTTTTCCCTAAAATCGAATACTGCATCAGCCTTTTAACCAATTCTTCAAAATCCATCATTCTACCCCTACGACGTATCCTCAACTCTGCCTTTCGAGTACTCCTTCATCTCCGTCGCTTCGACCACACATCCACATATCTTTCCCAACTCGTCTGGCCCACCATCCCCATTCGCATCCAACTCCGCCTTCTCGTCACTTTTCGTCTCATCGCTATCGGCTCCCCATCGTTTATCAGCCTTCCGTTTTTTAGATGACACTCGCCCCACCTCACTATCGCTGCGTTCCCGTCATTCCCTCTTACTCCACGTTCCCAATTACTCCGACAACTAAGCTCTCTGATCCTTCGTCGCCGCCTCACTCGCCTGGAATTATCTTTATCTCGACGTTTGCCGTGCTGCCTATTTTATCACATTCAAATACCTCCTCCGTTCCTTCCTTCTCGACACATGACTTAGATATTTTTTGTTGTGGTCATGTAAACGTGCGCCGGCAAGCATTTGCCACTTAAATAAATCTTACTTTTTTATATTTGTTTTACGATGTGTGTTTATTTAGATGTCAGTTTGTGATATACCTTGTATCAGCGCTTTTAATAGAACAACGATTCCTCGCACCGCTGACCGAAACAGCTTTTTATGTGTTAATGGCATAATTAAGAGAACTAAATTACCTAAATTAGTTAATCATTTTGTTGTTGCCCAGTGTAAGCGCTGCAAATTTAAACATCGAATCTATAACCAAAAGAACTTCCACAATGAAGTAATCTTACCTGCGTACTGCGGTGAATGTGGTAATCAGAAACCAAGATTCTTGATTGATGACAGGTAAATGTTCGAGAATATTTTTCGGTAATATAAAATAATCAGTATTATATATGTGATAGTATTATATTGTATTTTATATATATCTTATATATCTTATAATATATCATTATAATTACCACATATGAACATATTATAATTGTCTGTTAAAATATATGCTTATTTGGATAAAGAAAACATTTTACATTAACAAACCATTTTTATAAAATGCGTCTTTAATGTAATTATATACGCGTTTTATGTAATTATCAATGCAATGAATAATATTAATAGTTAAGAATTAATTGATATTTCCAATATTAAAAATTATTTATTAATTAATAAATAATAAATTGTTATTAATTGTTAATATTAGCGGTAACTCTGTATTAATTGTCAATAAAGCATTACTAATATTATTAATATTAATAATTACCAAATATAGTTAGCATTCTGGAGAATTACCAAATTACTTAGCATTCTGCAGTGGTTCCTATTCCGGAGAATGGAAACAAGTAAATCTAGACAAATTTCGAAAGTTTATGCTTTATCATTTAATACAATATTACAGTCACGTTAATTTTATATTTCGGTTTTAATCATATATTAATTATTTTTAAATTGATATAATTGTTTATATATGCCGGCACAATCCTTTACCAGTTGTTTGATCATGTATTTGTAGAAATAACAATTTGGGTACCTTCTGTCGCTGTTCTTATATACTCGATAAATATCTACTCGATAGCAGAATATATATGTATTATAATATATAATATAATTATAATATATATTTATAATATAATATAATATATTTATAATACAAACGATACGGGCACGATCAATATCAACGGAACAGACCTTCCACGGACCGAAAATTTCAAATATCTAGGATCGGTGCTCTCAGCTGATGGCGAATTGAACAACGAAATAACTGCCAGAATCAATGCTACATGGATGAAGTGGCGTGCTACAACTGGCATAATGTGCGACCGCAAAATGAAGGATAGCATAAAGTCAAAGATATATCGAAGCGTTATTCGTCCCATTGCTCTTTATGGAGCAGAATGCTGGCCTATCACAAAGATAGCGGAACGTCGTCTCGCTGTCATGGAGACGAAGATGCTTCGATGGACAAGCGGTTTTAGTCTCCTAAATCGGGTTCGCAATGATGATATTTACCGACGATACGGTGTGATGCCTATCAGTGAGAAAATGCTAGAAGCCCGTCTCCGCTGGTTTGGCCACACTCTACGGGCACATGACGGTTCCATCGCAAAGGCAGGCTTGAAAATAGACTTTAAAGGCAAACGCCCCAAAGGACGACCAAGACAGCGATGGTCTGACACGCTGCACAAGGATCTAAGAGATGCTGGACTACACCCTGATCTGGCTTCGGATCGTTGCAAATGGAGGATGCGTTCCATGAGAGCCGACCCCGCCAACACACGGGAAAAAGGCTAAAGAAAAAAGAAGAAGAAGATATATTTATAATATAATATGGAATATGTATTTTACATTTAATTTTTTCACTTATCTATTATTTTTATCAGCCCCAGCAACTATTTTCGTTTAATTAGCGATCAACAATTCAATAATTTGAGTAGAAAGAGCGATCAATTCTTTCGGTGTTTGGATGATTTCTGCAAATATTTTCTATTTTTGAAAATATTTTGAAATTTAAATATTAGAAATAATAATCAAATAATCAATTTATGTATCAACTTATGAAATATTGTACATGTTAAAATTTCAATTTATTTCCGTGGATTAATCAAACGGGATATTAAACGGTTTTCGCGGTGTTCTTAAGACAGCAGGTGATTAAAGCTATCTTCATCATTTAGATCTAGCGGAATAAAATGAACCAATGAATAGTTATTAAGCACTTTAACTAAGTTTTTATTGAAATTCTGATATCGTTCATTCAAAGCAGATTCACGTTGTTCGGCTTGGTCTTGCAGAGTAAATAGATCCGGTTCCAAGTAACTAAATTAGCCATATTAAATTATTTATCGCTTAAAGGCAGTACTAAATCAAGTGGATATTCAATCAAATAAATGTTTTAAATGTTTTAAAAATAATCCAGCAAGATATACATTTTAATTAAAATCTATCAGAAATGTTTAATTTCTAATTTTTTAATTTTAAATTTTAATTTCTAATTTTTTAAAATTTAAATTTAAATTCATTATTTAAATTTAAATAATGCCAGTGAAAGTTCATCTTATCTTGACTTTATATTTTTGCAAACACAATATACTAAAATTATTTGGTTGTACATTTATTAAATTACAATCTTTTGATTGTATAATCGATAAATATAACAAAATGTTTATTAACAATACATTTTTTATGTAATTTAATTTGATATAAGTTTACGGTATTCCGTAACTCTCATTTCTATGCACATGTTGAGATATTTAAATATTTGCTTATATGTAAGCATAATTATCAGGCACATTAGATTTTTGAAATGCCTAAACCAGGACATTCCGACCATGTGAAAGTTTTAGTAAGTGTCTACTAATTCTTTGTAGTCCAAAATGTAAATTATATTGAATGACTAACATCGATTGTATGTAAATTAACGTATATATGATCCAAAATTTATTGTGCTACCTCAAATTTAAATTGGTGTCACTCTTAGATTAATTCTACTCTAAGTTAAAACCCCTTACAAAAGCTATTGTATTCATTACTGGGTGTGAGCATAAATTATTAATGAAATATAATATTAAATTATATGATTATTATATTTGTGCCTTTATACTAGTGTTTAAATAGCCTAAAAATAAGTTGCTTTTAAGTATAACAATAAAGGTTACTTGTTTACAATTAAAGTTACTGCAACCAACGCGTTATAATTTCAATAATATTCTTTATTCTTTTGTAACGGTCGTAGTTGGTAGATTAATTGGTAATTAAACTGCGAAAATTTAAATTGCAATTTAAAATTTGTTTTAGTGTACCTAACGGTAAACGTGATTGCCAGGAAGTTTTATTGCAAGAATTAAACGTTAGCAGGCTGACAAAATCGATTTGGGTGCAGTTGGAAGGTCACAACGTTGATATTTGCAAGGTTGGCGATGTGGTAGCTGTGAAGTATGATTTTACTTTTGTTCTTTAAATTAAAAGAATTTACAGTGGCTTGGTTCAGGTTCGATGGACAAAAGGATTGGAATGCGAACTCTATATACTTGCAAGCTCCGTAGAGATAAAACGTCATTCAGAATTACCCGACGTTGAGATAATGAGCCAAGTTGGAGACTGGCAGAAACGGCTTCTGCCTAACTGCGTATTGACCATATAGAGTTTAAAAACAAATATTTTCAAATTCTTACTTTCAGGATTTTTATGCTTCCGGTATTTTACATCTATGTACGATGCGTTGCAAAATTGTTGAAAGCATATGTCCTCACTTATTTGGAATTTTTCTGGTGAAGTTAGCAATATCCTTATTGCTAATTAGTGGTGGTGGAAATAGCATTTCTTGTCGACGTTCAAATATTCACATCCTTCTGGTTGGTGATCCAGGTGTTGGGAAGTCACAGCTAATGAATTTTGTTCATAAATTGGTTGGTGAAAATTCAGCTATGACCACTGGATTAGGATCATCTTCTGCTGGGCTTACAGCCTCAGCCAAACGGGTAATGAAGTTTTATTATTTCTTTTCATAAAAGAACAAATCAAATTAATTTCGAATAAAATATTATTTTAAAATTGAGACGACGGGTTTGCCAGAAGCTCCAGGATGAGCATCTTAGAAGGGCGTTCGACTGATTGCAAAT
Organism: Pomphorhynchus laevis; assembly: GCA_012934845.2. Classification (NCBI taxonomy): domain Eukaryota; kingdom Metazoa; phylum Acanthocephala; class Palaeacanthocephala; order Echinorhynchida; family Pomphorhynchidae; genus Pomphorhynchus; species Pomphorhynchus laevis. The sequence goes on from WNNJ02002443.1 coordinate 82,112, forward strand.
ACTCAAACAATAATCCCATTTAACAGTGCGGTAGTTGAATTGCATCCTAAGAATCATCTCATCACATCAGTTCCAGAATTCCCAAACGAGGCTGATATACTGCAAATAGACCAGAAGCAAGTCGCTAATGCTCTTCGATCTTTCCCACCTTCGTCCGCTGCTGGGTTCAACGGACTTAGTCCAACGCATCTAAAGGATTTAACAGGTGTATCAGCCAGTAGCGCAGGGGAAGCTCTTCTGGATAGCCTTACTTGCTTGGTAAACCTCATTCTTAAAGGCAATGTTCCTCCCAAAATCGTCCAGTTCCTATGCGGTGCCAATCTCCTTACGTTTTCCAAAAATCAGGCGGCATCCGTCCCATAGCTATTGGCTGCAGCTCTCAAATTTCCAGAGTTCTTCGACCAACGCAATTGGGTGTGGGCTTTCGGTCGGGCATCGAAGCCGCCATTCATTCTGCCCGCGACTACTTGATGTTGCGTCCGGGGTATCATCTAGTCAAACTAGATTTTGCCAACGCCTTTAACTCGGTTAATTAAAATTGTGTTTTGGATGCCGTGCAACTCTACATTCCTGAGATCGTTCCTTTCGTAGTTTTATGCTACGGTAGTGATACACACCTTATCTGTGGTGAAAACAGCATTTGGTCGCGAAACGGTGTTCAACAAGGCGACTCCATCTGTTAACTACTCTTCGCTCTAGCTTTATAGAAAATGACTGAATCGTTAAAAAGCGAAACATTTGGTATCTCGACGACGAAATGCTCGAAGGTGACGTTTAATCTCTTCACGAAAACATCAAGTCTATCAGAGAGTTTTCGAGCGATCTTTGTCTGCAGCTCAACGAAAAGAAATGCGAGATTTTTGTCGATGACCCCTGTTCGCAACATCTACTCGATTCTTTACCTACTGCCATATCTCGCCTTTACGCTCATGCAACGTACTAGGATCGCCATTAGATCCATCTTAGCAGGCCACGAGCGCACTCGTCGCAGCAATTGATCAATTACGCTTTGTCGGATCCAGACTTGTCCAGGTCCAAAGTCAAGACGCGTTTTCTATTTTCCGTCACAGTTCTGTACTACTCAAAATCCAGCACCTTCTGCTTACAGTGCCTTGTTTCCTCCACAAAGACCTACTGCAACAATTTGACAATACGACGTGAAGCCCAAGTGAAAGCGTTGTAAACGTATATCTCGATGAACGAGCCTGGCGCCAGACGACTCTTCCGATCAAATTTGATGGGTTGGGCGTCGTTAGGTCAGAGGAGTTAGCTATCCCAGCCTTTGCCACATTGATTCGTGCCACTCACTATGAAGTGAAGGCCCTCCTCCCATCAGTGGTCTCGTCAACCAACCTTGCTTCTCATCTCTTCTTTCTGCCATGGTCATTAGCTTGTTAGAGTACTGCTTATCAGATGAAGCTCCAGTGATCCCAAGCCTTTAATCACACTGAATCATTCCATATTTTGCGTCGCAGCACACAGCTCTTTTACAAAGTGCGGAAGATGACCTTGATCGTGCTAGATTACTGTAACTCTATAATGAGTTTTCAGGATCTTTGCTGGAATCTATTCCTTCCAAATGTTTCGGTACAAGACTGGAAGATAGGTCTTTCGAGCTGGCGATCTCTCTCTGTTTGAGTCTGCTTCACAATGCGGCTGTCAGATGTGATTGCGCGTCGAACTCTGATATTCTCTACGCACTGGATTGTCGACATACCAGTTCGAGATTTTCGCGTCACACCGCAATCAACCACTTGCTTAAGTCCGCCCTGATATCTGTCGTATACCCCTGCAGGCTGGATCCCATCGAATTATTGCTATCTGACGGTGAGCGCTTGATGGAACTACATTAGTCTCGTGGACCAACGGTAAGCGCCTGGTATGGGACTTCACATACCCAAATACTTGGGGTCCATGCTCAGGGCCCAGGCACCGTTGCAAGCATTGCGGAGGAGCGCAAACGAGCAAAATACGCATGCTTGGACCCATCTACGATAATGTTTTAATCAGTGGCATTCGACACCATAGGTAGCCCTGTCCTAGCAACAGTTAAATTTTTCAAGGTCTAAGGACGACGCCTATCGATAGCAACAGGATATTTCAGGGCTGCCCGATATTTGACTCTGAGAATAGATATCGCTGTTCAGCTCGGATGAGCCGCATGCCTGTTGGAAGCTTCTCTGATTTATATTTTGTTAATTTATTTTTGATTTGAATGTGTAGAATTAAAAATAATTAACGTAAGAATTTTACTGTCATCTTAAAAAAATCATAGTTTAATTTGAAATATGGTTCAAAGGTAGCTTGATATAATAACATTCCAAATGAAAATAATATAAGTTATTGATAATGAAAATGTATTTCAAAACAAAATCACACAAAATGATGCAAATAATATACAAATATCCAAAGATGTTCGGCGTTATCACAATACAGGGACAAAAAGTATCTAATCGCTTATTTATAAATAAGCGATTAGAGTACAAATAATTGATTATTAACCATTAATTGATTAAATATATATTATATATCTTCTTTTTTATGATTATCCCTATTCAGGGGCGCACGCCATAATGAATCTATTCCACTACACTCGATTCGTAATTGTTTCTCGATTTCATTTTCTCATCCACAAAGTCTTTCCATATTTTCTTAGGTTGTCTTCTCCGTCTTACACCTTCGATCTGCATCTTCGCAGTATTTTTCGTAAATGTTGGAAACTCTTCCATCTACATGGTCGTACCATCTCAATTGCCCTTCGATTTTTTGTTTGATTTCTGCTACTATTGCTAAGCCTCGGATATCGTTTCTAATCTTGTTCAATCTCATTACTCCGTCATCCATCGCAGCATGTTTATATCGTCTGTTCCTAGGCGTTTGATCCAGCTGCTCGTCGTGTTCCTGTTTTCTGATCCGTAGAGCAACGCCGGCCTTACTGCCGCTATGTCCACCTGACCTTTTTTAAGGGGTACTTTACTGTTGCAAAGGTTTCTTGTAAAATTTATCCACTTTGTCCACCCGCTCTGTATCCTCGCGAATATCTCTGCATCCATATCGATTTTAAGCGTTACATTGGATCCTAAATATCGGAAGTTCGTTTACTCAATTGAATTTGATGTAGATATATAGTTTCTGAACCAATATACGTTGTCTTCTTCCGGCATGTCGTCAGGCCTTTGTCCTTTAGCGCTATCCTTCATTTCTCCAGATCCTCGTTTAGTTTCAGACAAGAATAGCTGCATAAGAAAACATAATTAACAAACAGCATATTCCAGGGTGTTCCACACGTCCATTGTAATGACAAACAGGTATGGACTTAAGGCAGATCACTGGTTTAGGCCAACTTGTACTTCGAAATTTGGTGTTTTGCCAATTGGAATGTAAATTGCTGATATAAAAATATGTTGTCGATCATGCTTCCTAAAGAAAGTATTTGTTATTATGAGCTTATTTGTATAACGTAATTGGTTATCCCCTCTCCATCATCGTTTCGGTGCCTACGCCTTCCTCATGTACCTGGTTATAGCCGTAGTTATCAACTCCCACACCCCCATTTTGTTCGCCACCTAGTATGAAGCGTTCTTCTTTGATGGTCCCAGTGATGTCATACACGCACTTCCAGAAATCGTCATTTTCTCGCTGCGGTTGCCCGATTTGTGGGGCGTAACAGAAGATGATTGCAAGGCAATGTGTACTTCTAAGATCTAATACCATCAACATTATTCGCTCATTTAGCCTTTTGACTTTTAGTTCTCCTTCTGTGCATTTCTTATCAAGAATTATACCACACCGTTATTCGTCGAAGTTGTTACAATGTAGTATTGCTTATACCCCTCTTCTTTTTCACGGACTTTTGATCCTTTTCATTTAGTATCTTTCACGCACATAATGTCAATGTGGATTTTCTTAATCACATCAACCACTTCCATGGATTTTCCAACCATTGGACACACATTGAGGGTTCCTACTCTCACTTTCACTTTTCGTATTTCTTATCAAGAATTATTCCACACCGTTATTCGTCGAAGTTGTTACAATGTAGGATTGCTTATACCCTTCGTCTTTTTCATGGGCTTTTGATCCTTTTCATTTAGTATCTTTCACGAACGTAATGTTGATGTGGATCCTCTTAATCACATCAACCACTTCCATGGATTTTCCAACCATTGGACACACATTGAGGGTTCCTATTCTCACTTTCACTTTTCGCATTTCTTATCGAGAATTATACCACACCGTTATTCGTCGAAGTTGTTACAATGTAGGATTGCTTATACCCCTCGTCTTTTTCACGGACTTTTGATTCTTTTCATTTAGTATCTTTCACGCACATAATGTCAATGTGGATCCTCTTAATCACATCAACCACTTCCATGGATTTTCCAACCATTGGACACACATTGAGGGTTCCTACTCTCACTTTCACTTTTCGTATTTCTTATCAAGAATTATTCCACACCGTTATTCGTCGAAGTTGTTACAATGTAGGATTGCTTATACCCCTCGTCTTTTTCACGGACTTTTGATCCTTTTCATTTAGTATCTTTCACGCACATAATGTCAATGTGGATCCTCTTAATCACATCCACTACTTCCATGGATTTTCCAACCATTGGACACACATTGAGGGTTCCTATTCTCACTTTCACTTTTCGTATTTCTTATCAAGAATTATACCACACCGTTATTCGTCGAAGTTGTTACAATGTAGGATTGCTTATACCCTTCGTCTTTTTCACGGGCTTTTGATCCTTTTCTATTAGTATCTTTCACGCACATAATGTCAATGTGGATCCTCTTAATCACATCCACTACTTCCATGGATTTTCCAACCATTGGACACACATTGAGGGTTCCTATTCTCACTTTCACTTTTCGCATTTCTTATCGAGAATTATACCACACCGTTATTCGTCGAAGTTGTTACAATGTAGGATTGCTTATACCCTTCGTCTTTTTCATGGGCTTTTGATCCTTTTCATTTAGTATCTTTCACGCACATAATGTCAATGTGGATTTTCTTAATCACATCCACTACTTCCATGGATTTTCCAACCATTGGACACACATTGAGGGTTCCTATTCTCACTTTCACTTTTCGCATTTCTTATCAAGAATTATACCACACCGTTATTCGTCGAAGTTGTTACAATGTAGGATTGCTTATACCCTTCGTCTTTTTCACGGGCTTTTGATCCTTTTCTATTAGTATCTTTCACGCACATAATGTCAATGTGGATCCTCTTAATCACATCCACTACTTCCATGGATTTTCCAACCATTGGACACACATTGAGGGTTCCTATTCTCACTTTCACTTTTCGTATTTCTTATCAAGAATTATACCACACCGTTATTCGTCGAAGTTGTTACAATGTAGGATTGCTTATACCCTTCGTCTTTTTCACGGGCTTTTGATCCTTTTCTATTAGTATCTTTCACGCACATAATGTCAATGTGGATCCTCTTAATCACATCCACTACTTCCATGGATTTTCCAACCATTGGACACACATTGAGGGTTCCTATTCTCACTTTCACTTTTCGCATTTCTTATCGAGAATTATACCACACCGTTATTCGTCGAAGTTGTTACAATGTAGGATTGCTTATACCCCTCGTCTTTTTCACGGACTTTTGATCCTTTTCATTTAGTATCTTTCACGCACATAATGTCAATGTGGATCCTCTTAATCACATCCACTACTTCCATGGATTTTCCAACCATTGGACACACATTGAGGGTTCCTATTCTCACTTTCACTTTTCGTATTTCTTATCAAGAATTATACCACACCGTTATTCGTCGAAGTTGTTACAATGTAGGATTGCTTATACCCTTCGTCTTTTTCACGGGCTTTTGATCCTTTTCTATTAGTATCTTTCACGCACATAATGTCAATGTGGATCCTCTTAATCACATCCACTACTTCCATGGATTTTCCAACCATTGGACACACATTGAGGGTTCCTATTCTCACTTTCACTTTTCGCATTTCTTATCGAGAATTATACCACACCGTTATTCGTCGAAGTTGTTACAATGTAGGATTGCTTATACCCCTCGTCTTTTTCACGGACTTTTGATCCTTTTCATTTAGTATCTTTCACGCACATAATGTCAATGTGGATCCTCTTAATCACATCAACCACTTCCATGGATTTTCCAACCATTGGACACACATTGAGGGTTCCTACTCTCACTTTCATTTTTCGTATTTCTTATCAAGAATTATTCCACACCGTTATTCGTCGAAGTTGTTACAATGTAGGATTGCTTATACCCTTCGTCTTTTTCATGGGCTTTTGATCCTTTTCATTTAGTATCTTTCACGAACGTAATGTTGATGTGGATCCTCTTAATCACATCAACCACTTCCATGGATTTTCCAACCATTGGACACACATTGAGGGTTCCTATTCTCACTTTCACTTTTCGCATTTCTTATCGAGAATTATACCACACCGTTATTCGTCGAAGTTGTTACAATGTAGTATTGCTTATACCCCTCTTCTTTTTCACGGACTTTTGATCCTTTTCATTTAGTATCTTTCACGCACATAATGTCAATGTGGATTTTCTTAATCACATCAACCACTTCCATGGATTTTCCAACCATTGGACACACATTGAGGGTTCCTACTCTCACTTTCACTTTTCGTATTTCTTATCAAGAATTATTCCACACCGTTATTCGTCGAAGTTGTTACAATGTAGGATTGCTTATACCCTTCGTCTTTTTCATGGGCTTTTGATCCTTTTCATTTAGTATCTTTCACGAACGTAATGTTGATGTGGATCCTCTTAATCACATCAACCACTTCCATGGATTTTCCAACCATTGGACACACATTGAGGGTTCCTATTCTCACTTTCACTTTTCGTATTTCTTATCAAGAATTATTCCACACCGTTATTCGTCAAAGTTGTTACAATGTAGTATTGCTTATACCCTTCGTCTTTTTCACGGGCTTTTGATCCTTTTCTATTAGTATCTTTCACGCACATAATGTCAATGTGGATCCTCTTAATCACATCCACTACTTCCATGGATTTTCCAACCATTGGACACACATTGAGGGTTCCTACTCTCACTTTCACTTTTCGTATTTCTTATCAAGAATTATTCCACACCGTTATTCGTCGAAGTTGTTACAATGTAGGATTGCTTATACCCCTCGTCTTTTTCACGGACTTTTGATCCTTTTCATTTAGTATCTTTCACGCACATAATGTCAATGTGGATCCTCTTAATCACATCAACCACTTCCATGGATTTTACAACCATTGGACACACATTGAGGGTTCCTACTCTCACTTTCATTTTTCGTATTTCTTATCAAGAATTATTCCACACCGTTATTCGTCGAAGTTGTTACAATGTAGGATTGCTTATACCCTTCGTCTTTTTCACGGGCTTTTGATCCTTTTCTATTAGTATCTTTCACGCACATAATGTCAATGTGGATCCTCTTAATCACATCCACTACTTCCATGGATTTTCCAACCATTGGACACACATTGAGGGTTCCTATTCTCACTTTCACTTTTCGCATTTCTTATCAAGAATTATTCCACACCGTTATTCGTCGAAGTTGTTACAATGTAGGATTGCTTATACCCTTCGTCTTTTTCATGGGCTTTTGATCCTTTTCATTTAGTATCTTTCACGCACATAATGTCAATGTGGATCCTCTTAATCACATCCACTACTTCCATGGATTTTACCAACCATTGGACACACATTGAGGGTTCCTTTTCTCACTTTTCTCACTTTTCGTTATTTATTTGACTTCTTCACAATGACCAAGCGAGATCTCTGCGTGCCGTTCCAAACGAACGCCCAATGTGGATCCTCTTAATCACATCCACTACTTCCATGGATTTTCCAACCATTGGACACACATTGAGGGTTCCTTTTCTCACTTTTCTCACTTTTCGTTATTTATTTGACTTCTTCACAATGACCAAGCGAGATCTCTGCGTGCCGTTCCAAACGAACGCCCCATCGACTTTACTGTTTAGTTTTTACTCATCATGTTAAGGGTTTGGAGCGGTATTTTTACAGTCGGATGCCCTTTCTGACACCAACCCTTTTTTCTCAGCCGGGCTTGGAACAAGCCATGCTGGAAAATATATAATATATAATTTGTTTTATATTATTTTTATATTAAATTTATATTATTTTATATAATCTATAATTTATCTTATCCAATGTTTTTTGTTTTTGCAGTTCCTACTGAACGCAATAAAAGTTTGCATTTTCTGTATTTTTCTGTTTTTTTTAGTCTTTTTTCCATATTAAATTTATATTAAATGTATATAAATTATATTTAAAGTATTATATTAATTTTTTATTAATTATTTTTTGAGTTATTTTATTTCATTCAGGCTTGAATAATTTGTAGACTTAGAATTAAAAATAAAAATTTAAAAAATTCGAGCGGTTTTTATGTGAAATTTGCAAATGAGATCTATTTGCAAATAAGAATATATCAACAAACAGTATAAATTAAAAAGCAAAAGTTAATCAGATCAAAGGCTGTGTTAGTTATTATATATATTGCCAAAGCTTTAGCCGCGTTACGGCTTCATCAGTGGCTCATTGTAAATAGTTAAAATATAGTATTTTTAAGTAAAAAAAAACTTAAAAAATTCTTGATTTTAACTACTTACAATGAGCCACTGACGAAGCCGTAATGCGGCGAAAGCTTTATCAAAATATATATAATAATTAACTCAGTCTTTGATCTGATTTTGCATTTTAACAACATGAAACTGAGAGATAAGCGGACATTTGATTCTGTTAAAATAACTAAATGCCGAATATAATTTGAAATATAAGAAATGCAAATGTTTTACCAGTTTCAACTTTTTGTTGAATTTGCAAATGCTAACAAATTTCAACTTTGTGTGCTGCTTTAATGATATATTGCGTTTTACATTCGGATTCAAAAATTAAATTAAATACGTATTCAAATACCAATAGGAAGTCGGTGAATGGATACTCGAGCCAGGTGCATTTGTCCTATCTAATAATGGAGTATGTTGTATTGATGAATTTACGTCGATTAAAGATTGTGACCAAGCGAGTGTCCATGAAGCTATGGAACAACAAACTGTTAGCATAGCAAAAGTAATTGACAAGTTTTATCAAATTTATTAAATTTATTTGATGGCTATGTATTCAGGCTGGAATAGTGTGTAAACTGAGAACGGAATGCTCCTTACTCGCATGTTGTAATCCAGATGATAATGGCTGTGTCAAGATGGCAGATTCATTAATAAGTCGTTTTGATTTAATCATTCCTATGAGAGACATTGCGAATAACGAGAGGGATATCCTCTTATGTGACCAGATTTTAGGAAACCATACAAAACAGACATGTATTTTTCTTTAAATGATAAATGTGAATTGAATGTTTAAATTTTAGCATCAAATGATTTATTAACATGTGATGAGCTAAAGGATTATTTTAAGGCCGTAAAGATGCTCAATGTTACGGTAAATTATGATGCAAATAAGCTTATCCAAATGTACATTTTCCTTTATTCGAATAAACTTTAACTCTCCAATTTATATATTGTAAGGTACTATTCATACAGAAGAAACTCTCCATTCCGAGATGCATGCCGTACGACAGTTAGACTTCTCGAATCAATTATCCGTCTCACTGAATGTAAGCACAAGATCTAATATTCGAATATAATGTGTTCCTTATAGCATTTATTTTCTTAAAGCATTCGTAAATATGGGAATTGAAATTTAATACAATTGGTAGAACAATATTTTTAGCTGGTAACAAACCAGTATCACAAAATTTATCTATAAATATGCTCGATAAATAATTAAATTATTTTACTCTAATTAAAATTATTTAATAAAAGTCAAGTAAAGATTCTAGCTTAAAAATTATATCGATTTATCAAAAAATCAATTAAAGTTGAAAATTGTTATTTTTTACAAAACTATTGTCCGTTAAATTACATTTGAAGAACAATGTTAAATTACATATGAACGCGTAGTTATAATGTTATTAAAATAGCATTATAACATAACATGTAGTTCTTAACATAAAGGTTCAAAATATATCTAAAAATACCGGTCAAATACGCGAAAAAGCAAGGGCTTAAAATAGATTTAAAATATGAGCTAAAAATACGGACTATAATATAAGAAAAGTACGGAAAAAATACGGCCTAAAAATACGTCTAAAAATACGGCTTAAAATATGGGCAACAATACGGGCTAAAAATACTGGCTAAAAATACAGGCTAAAAATGTGGGCTAAAAATATGGGCAAAAATACAAGCTAAAAATGCGGGCTAAAAATATGGACAAAAATATGGGAAAAATACCGGCTAAAAATGCGGACCAAAAAATGCTAGCTAAAATATTCGAGCTAAAAATGCGGGCTAAAAATACGGGCCAAAAATGCGGACTAGAAATATGGGCAAAAATATTGGCAAAAATTTGGGCAAAAATAAAAACTAAAAATATGGGCAAAAATATCGGCTAAAAATGCAGGCTAAAAATGCGGGCCAAAAATGTGGACTAGAAATATGGGCTAAAATATGGGCAAAAATAAAAACTAAAAATATGGGCAAACATATCGGCTAAAAATGCGGGCTAGAAATACGGCTTAAAATATGGGCAGCAATACGGGCTAAAAATACTGGCTAAAAATACGGGCTAAAAATATGGGCTAAAAATATATCAAAAATACCGTCTAAATACGGTCTAGAAATGAGTTCCAAAAATGCGGACTAAAAATACTTGTATCCCGCTCTAAATTTAATGCTAATTGGTTTCATTGCAAAGCTACTGTGCTCTTTAAGAACCAATCTGACGGCGCTTCATTCGTTAGCTAGAGTCAAATCCGTAATTGTTTAATTTACTTAAACCCTAATTTAATTTGAATTAAAATCAAATGTTGATGTTTTACGTATTCTAGCGCATGCTAAATTATTAGGAAGAGATGTGGCTGATCGATTTGATGCACTCAATGCAATTATGCTGTTGGAGTTGGGTATTCGTGATAGTGTATTTTCACCTTCTCTGGATCCACTCGCAATCGCTCCTAATAATTGGGCTGAATTCTATGCACAGATTGGTAATGTTTGTTAAATCTTTACTTACAACGAAAATGTATACTTAATATTCCACAAATGTAAATATAAATAAATAGAAATAGATTTTCTTATCTAATCCACAAATGTATATTATGGACCGTGCATTGCACCAGCATATACCACAAATGTATATTATGGGCCGTACATTGTACCATCAAATATCGAAAACATTATTGCGTTTTGCATGAATGCGAAACACTCACAGATTGAATGTAAAAACTTGTTCCAACATTGAATTTTGTAAACTGGTTTGTTAACAATATTGTCAGAAAATATTGTTCAGTCATATTGGTTTTTACATTATTGGTATGACTGAACATTATTGGTTCAGTCATATTGCTAATATTAAGTATTCGTATTATTGCATTAAAACATCAAATTCGATTTAAGAAGTGAGAACTATAAAACAATATTTTAATTTTAAAAATATTTTTTTTTATTAAATTTAAATATTATTTTTTTGGGGGAAGCATCCTCGAAAATTAAAACTCTTCAATTTTATTTAAATATTTCGACTGTTCGTGAAGCCCTTTTTAATTGTGAGTATTTATAGCCAAAAAACTGCTGGCTATAAATTGTCTAATTTATAATTTATAAATTGCTAGTCATAAACTGTCTTGGTTATAAATACAATTGAAGTGGGCTGCACGAACAGACAAAATATTTAAATAAAATTCAATAGTTTTAATTCTCGGAGATCCTTCGTTAAAAACAAAGACATTATTAAAATTTTAAAATACAAATTTTAAATAAATTTAAATATTAATTATACATTTTATTACATTAAAATATCAAATTCGATTTGAGAAGTATAAACTAAAAAACGCTAATTGAATTCAAAAATACAAATGTTTAATAAACTAAAATATAAATTATAAGCCTTTTTACATTAAGACATTAAATTCGATTTAAGAAGTGTGAACTATAAAATTGTATTAAAATTCAAAAATACAAATGTTTAATAAACTAAAATATAAATTATACGCTTATTTACATTAAGACATCAAATTTGATTTAAGAAGTATGAACTATAAGACGGTATTTGAATTCAAAAATACAAATGTTTAATAAACTAAAATATAAATTATACGCTTATTTACTTTAAGACATCAAATTCGATTTGAGAAGTATAAACTAAAAAGCGCTAATTGAATTCAAAAATACAAATGTTTAATTAAACTAAAATATAAATTATAAGCCTTTTTACATTAAGACATTAAATTCGATTTAAGAAGTGTGAACTATAAAACGATAATTGAATTTGAAAAATGCAAAAATAATATGATATATTAATTAAAATATAAATTAATATTAAAATATTATTAATATTTTTTATATTATATAAATTAATATTATTAATATTAGTATAATATTTTAATGTTATAATATTGTAATATTTTATTGTAATATTACGAATTTTATTTATTTAAAAATGTTTAAATAATTTTGTTTATAATGAAATATTAATTTTTAAATTAATATTTATTAATTTTGTTTATATTTTTTAATGTTTAAATGTTTTGTTTGTGAAATTCATAACAATTTAATTTTAACAAATTGAATTTGAACAAATTCCTACATTTAAATAAGCGAAATTATAGAAAATCGAAAGAATATAATATAATTTGTATTTATCTGATTTGTATAATCTGATTGTTTAATTTGAATTTCAAATTTGATTATGTAATTTGTATTTCAAATTTCACCAGTTCAATTATGTAAAGTTTTGTAAAGTTTGTAACTTAGGAAGCGCATGCTCTAAGTTATGTTCACACTTACAAACAGCTTTCATGTTTTTATCACGAAATACTCGCTGTTTTACAAAACTAGGAAGCACAATTCGGACAACTTATTGACTGATATTAGCGTAACGTTCGTGAAATCAAGAATATTACAGTTAAGATAATATCATGTGATAGCATACGACGATAATTAATTTTAAAAAATGATAAATTCTTGCCTTCATTTATTAGAAGTCAAGAATTTAAATTCTGTAGAATTCACGGAATACTGATATTCGTTACATATATGTGTGTGCTGAATGTAGTAGATGCACTCTTAATAATTTTTCAAACAAAATTACCTTAAAATTACTTTTACTTGAAAATTACTTTTACTTTGAAACAATGTATTGGCAGATTCGACAAATGCATTTTATTTTGTAATAATTTAAAAAATTATATCGATTGATATTGTTGATATTGTTTCATATTAAAAGCGAAGGTTTATCTGTTGATAAATTATAAGAGCATATAATAACATTAATAACTGAAATAGGTCTATAAAGAAAAGCCGGTCAACCATTCTAGCGAATATGTTGAAGTTATTCTCCACTGCTAGATTTCTTAATATTCTATTCGTCTTTAATTTTTTGTGTGCACAGTTGTGTAAAGGTGTGTTATTTATTAGTTATTAAATTATAAGTTATGATTATTAAAATAATAATATTATAATAACACGATATGGGCGGACATTCTTGGATGTCAGTGTCTTTTCCACTTTTGCTCAATCATTTTCCAACGAGCCCTCTCGTCCTCGTTTGAGTACAACGAGAACAGGAAGATTTCTAAATACGAAGAAAGAGTGATAACAGTCGAAAAAGGTTCGTTTGTACCATTTATCCTATCATCGTCAGGTGGACGAGAAGATCACGCTCGATCTTTAATAAAATCAATCGCTACTGCAAAATCAAGACAGAGCCTCACCTAGCTACGCCGACAAAATATCAAACCTCAAAAGCAGGTTGTCGTTTGAAGTGGCCCGTGCTTCATCCGCGTGCCTCCGAGCCCCGAGAAGTTCGAGATGGAGCGCACAGACTAACATTCAATAAGCTTAATTTTCTTTAACGTTTTAAGATTTTCAAAATTGATTGTTATTCGAAAAAAGATATTATCTTTAAAAAAATAATAATTATATTATTATAAATTATTTATATAATATTATTATAAATATCAGTCGATTAAAGAATAGTGAACGCTTCAATCGTGTATTCATTCATCCTGATCTCTCAACTGTAGAACAAGAGGCCCGAAAGGCACTTGTTGAACAGCTTAAGGAGGCTAGAGCTAAGAATCCTACTGAGCGTTATTTTATTCGTAATAATAGAGTTGTTCGTATTGGAGGGATACGTAAAGTGGGTAGTGTAGTGTCTCAAAGTAATCGCGGGGTAGATCCGACAAGAAACTGCAATGTATGACTAGCACCGACCGAACTCCTTCCAACTCACATGGTCTGTATCGAACCGTGTTCTGATTCATCTTGTGTAGTTCGTACCAAATCATGCTATGATATTATGTGCTTACGTCGACTTTTGCTTTTTAATGTTGAATGTATTGAAACACTTTTGAAGGAAGGTTTCGGTACGTATCTCTCATCTTTTGATGTAGTTGTTCTAATTAAAACATTCGCTTCTTATTTTGTTTCGTTAAATGCATTTTATACATTCGAAGTTTTGGATACTCTGGGTGATCGTGGTCGACCTCTCGGAGGTGTTCTTCTAGCAGTTAATTATTTATTTCGAGACTAGTCTTGTAAGACTACTGAAAACAGTGTTCCTAGACTCGCCAAACTTAGTTATAATTACGTGCTACTTCAACCCGTCATTAAATGATTGTGTTGTTATAAGTGAGCTTTTCGAACTTCTCGATGATGTTTCTTCCAATAAACCCCTTATCATAGCCGGTGACTTTAACGCGAATTCTAGCAAATATTCTCTTAAACTAGAGCTATTAATAGAGTTCTTCGCTTCGCACAATCTAATTCTTCATGCCCCGATTGAAGGTTGGACGTATGAAATTGGTCAATCTAGAAGTTGTCTCGATTTAATCTTTACTAACACGGGTGTTCATAACATGTGCTTAGGTTTTAATTCCGCATGAATGCTACATCGAAAACACAAGCCATTCATATGCATATTTGACCGTCTTTTGGCTTCTCCAACTAAATTTCTTCCTACACAACACTCAAGTAGAAGGATATTTATCGATGCTTTCGATTCGAACGCATTAGAGACTGCTAAGCATTTTGTAAATGATGGCCGAATTTCGGCAAGTTACTCGTTGGTTCGCGATGTTCTTCTATCTAAGAATAGACATAGTTCCTTATCTTCCCGTTTTTTTTGTTTAAATTACCATGCTACTTAAAACGACTGCAGAAAATATTAGTCTCTCTTTACAAGATAAATGAGTTTGCTCTCTCAAGAACAGATTTTGCAAACCTGCGAGCGTTTTAACCCTGTGGTGTGAAGTAGTTTAAGTTGATGATCTTATTTATTAGAGAGCGCAGATTGCTTATCAAGGCTGAGACTGCTCCGCGACTTGTGTGCGCTCAATCCTGTAAACTTGCTTCTCGTATACCTTTGAATCAGTGGCGTCGCCACTTTGTAGAGATTCTAACTGACGACACTCCTTCGACTTTCAATTCCCAAAATCGCCCAATCTTTTGTCATCTCATTGATACTGACCCGCTTAACTCATCGTTTACCGTAGATGAAATTGAATATTGTCTCCTCCACATGTCTGCTAGAAAAGCGCCAAGTATTGATCAATTGTGCGTTGAACATATCAGGCAGTCTTTCAGCTTACTCGCCAACTATTGGGTATCTTTCTTCAATGCAATTCTTAGGGGACAACCCATGCCTCTCGAGTGGCGCGTTGGCATCATTAAAGTACTTTAGAAGGGTTCAGAGGATCAATTATGCCAAGACTCTTACAGATGACTAACACTATTAAATCATTCATATAAACTGTTCTCAAATCTGATAGCCTTGCTTTTATTAATGTTGCGTAGCGCTCTTCTACTCACTGAACAGCATGGGTTTCAAAAAGGTCATTCCACCTCTAGTATTCTTTTAATTCTAAGATCACATGTTCTTGCTTCTTTCTTAGACACTTTTCGTTGTATTCAGTATTTGTCGATTTCGCTAAAGCGTTTGACTCGATTGAAAGTTCTATGTTATTGACAAAGCTTCACGATAGGGTTAACGTTCACAGCGATTTTCTATTTCTACTCGAAAGATTTCTACGTCCCAGTTCTTTACGAATATTCAACGGGGTAAATTAATCAGAATCGCTCACTGCTAGTCGCGGGGTCCAGCAAGGTGACAAACTCAGCCTACTTTTATTTGCATTTTTCATGATGGACCTTCCAGATTATATTCGTTCTGCTGTGCCTGATATGTGGTCTATATCGTATGCTGACGATCTCGCATTAATTACTCTCAATAAAAACGCGGATAAATCGGCTATTTCAGCACTAGTGAAGTATTGTGATTCTGATAGACTAACGATTAATATCGCGAAAACAAGATTGTGAAATTTAGAAATGGTGGTCCACGTTGTCAAGATGATGTGCTGTTTATCGGGGGATATTCCTTTAGAGTTTGTTACTAGCTAGACATATCTCGGTTTTTTGCTCAATTCACGATGGCCCTTTAGAGCTCATCTACTGAAACAATCATCGAAAGTGATAACTTCAGCTTACGCAGCTTCCAGGCTTGGTTCGATTTCCTATGATGGAGTGATTAAGTACTTTGACGTAATGCTTTCAATATTAAGTTATGGGCTTCGATGTTTCTGGTCGGATTTAACAACGACCGACTTTTAAATGATTGATAAGTGTTTCTGGCGTTTTCTAAAGCGAATTGTTGGTGTTTCTCCGAAGTCTTCGTCAACAGCCGTTGCTGTACTAAGCAGATCTTTCCCACTCTCAATAAAATTACGAAGAATGTTTAATCTAGATGAAACTGATAGCTACTTTACGAGCCTATATCTCTTCAATTTTAAGGTTGCAAAATTAGATCTCGATATATACATTTCTCCCGCTTACACGCAATCCGTTTGGAGGAACCCTAATTATAGTAAGCGGCCGCTAATTTAGCGTTTGTCATTAGACGGATACCACAATAAATTTTGCTCAATTCGGCTTCCTTTTCATTCTCGCTGCGCGAATTGCTTTTGTCGATTTTGCTAGTAACAGTGCTCTGAGTTGCTACATGTTTTCAACTGCTCGTTTTTGTCATACTATGCCATTGAAACAGATTGATCAAGGGCTTTTGTAATTTCGTAAATGTTTATATGCAGTTTCTACACACCCATGCAAGGCAGTCATCATGTCCTGATTTCTCAGTGGATACAGCTCAACTTTTGTACTTTGATTTTGATTTATTTATTTTGCCCTGTGCCGAGAGGCTTAAACGGGATAATAAATCTCTGCATTAATAATTATTATTAATAATTAATAATTAGTAATTATTCATATTATATATTATAATTATATAATAATATTATATTATTAATATTATAAATTATATATAATATAATATTATATATTATATTAAAATATATAATATTATATATTGAAGACCCCGCACTACCAATCGACAGCCAAACCACAAATGTTGATATCCCATGTCAACTGCCAATTACTGATGAAAGTACAAGGGGTACTTCAACTCAAGAATCCCAAGTAGAGAATCAACGTGTTCATGAATCGACAAGAAATGAACACTCTAATACTGCCGAATATAGAGATACGTTTCGTCCTACGTATAGACATGAGCATGCTTGTGCATATTTGGAGGTCATCGGTTGGCGTCATAATCTCTTCTCGTTAACCCTCTGAAAAGAGAGTGAACTGTTCATCGATCTGATTAGTGAAAAGTATAAAAAGGTTGCAGATAAGTTAGACGGAGAGTACTTGGCATTGAAAGAAGTTACGGTAATATGTCAGTGCCTACTTCAACGAATTCCATCACGTAAGGTGCAATTGATAAGGAAAACGATAAAAGACGTCTTACACTATGGCATAGCGGTCAACTTCAGAACTTGCTGGACGAAACTCGTCTACTCCAACGAAAATGTATATTAAATACCAACATAGTCAAACGTGTTGACTGGAAAAAATGCTTCTCGTCATTGATCAAATCTGGTAATACCACTGCTGCGATCAAAACTCTGGAACAATCGGACACAGTCGATTGTCCGATATTTCATTGGGACGATGATTTCAACGGACGTAGTGTACGTGAGATATTTAGTGAAATGCATCCGGAGGGCATGAACGCTGACCAAAAAGCATTACTGCAAAGGCCACTGCCAAATTGTGTCGTTCATCATGACGTTGTCTTTATCGTAATAGACGCGGACCATGTAATTGCTGCGGCCTTGAAGACTCGCGGAGGTGCTGGACCATCAGGGGTCACTGCCCATGAGTTCAAGCGAATGTTAACGACATTCAAGACTTATTCACGAAATTTGGCGGAGATAATCTCGCGTTTGGCATTTCGGATTGCGACGGATAAAATTGATTTTGACGTGTTGGAAGCTTTGGTCGCATCACGCCTTATCGTATTCAACAAAAATCCTTGCGTCAGACCTATAGGGATATGAGAGGCACTAAGAAGAATCATATGCCAAACATTTGGGAATGTAGTCAAATCGGATCTTCAAGCTGTAGCAGGCCGTGAATATTGTGTGCTGCACAACGTGGTGGAATAGAATACGCGATCCACTCGTTATCAGAGCAATTCCACTCAAATTCTGAAATGGGGATTATCTCTATTGATGCCAAGAACGCGTTTAACAGGATCAGCTGAAAATTAACGCTAGCAAATATTTGGATGGTTTGTCCATCGATGGGTCGAATGCTTAATAACATGTATGGAGGTCATGCGATCATGGTTGGAGATGGCGGTGAGATACTATCGAAAGAGGATTTTACCCAAGGCGACCCGCTTGCAATGGCTGCATTTGCAGCGGCATCGTTGACACTAATCAATAGAATACAAACAAGGATTCCGAGCATCACGCAACGATGGTTTGCAGATGACTCAACTTTTGTTGGATCGCTGGAAGATTTGAGAGTTATTTGAGATATCTTGCAAACCACTGGTCCTCAATATGGGCACTTTGCCAACGACATAAAGAGTAGTCTTCTCTATCATCATTCATGTACCAAAGTCGCACATAAACTCTTCGCGGAAACGAATGTTTCGATGTCCAAACGCGGTGTGATACTGCTTGGAGCACACATGGGTTCCACTGACTTCGTTGAAGAGCAAGTGACGTGCGCTACTGGTCGATGGCAGAATATCGTATCAAAGATTAGTACTATCTCGGACGTTGATGCCCACTCCGCCTATGCGACTTATGTTCATGCCTTCCAGTATAAACGGGTTAACCTTTTACGTACAACGGCGTGCTCTCCTGAATGGTTTAAACCGCTAGGTGATGATATCTTCAATGTATTTTCGTCTAAAACATTTGATCACCCCACTTCATCAATCATCAAATCAATATACACTCTTCCACCACTTATGGGCGGTCTTGGGATGATGAATCCCGTAAAGGAGACAGAACATCAATATATGGCCTCTAAAATGCTGTGCAAAGCATACGATGATACTACACATCCAGTCCAAAGACATACTTAGCAGATGATGACAGCCAACACCATTAAGGACATGAACAACAAGCGCCACACCGATAAACTAAATGAGATAAACGAGTTTGGTACAGAAGGCATGTATAGACACCTACAGTTTGCTGGTTTAAAGGGTGCATCCAACTGGCTTACAGTACGACCACTAGAACAACAGGGGCTTCATCTTACGTCGAGAGAGTTTCGGGATGCTCTAGCCGCTCGCTTCAACTGGAATCCCACAGGTATGGCGAAAAACTGTATTTGTGGCGACAATCAGAACATGACATATGATCTTTCCTGTAAAAGGGGTGTACTGCCTATTATCCGACACAACGAAATTCGCGACATAATGACTGACACATTGACACTTGTATGCAATGGAGTGGTACTTGAACCTCAGCTGTAACCGGTACCCGAATCAATTCCTTTCCAACGGGTCACAACTACAAGAAAACCAGATGCATGCCCGGATATCGTATGTTGCGGCCTGTTTGGCAGCAGGATGGAGCGAACGTTTTTTGACGTTTGTATTTTTAACAGCAATGCTCCATCATACCAGTCAAAATCCGCATCATCTTGCTTCGAGTATCACGAGACGCGAAAACGCAACAAATATGAAGAGCGAATAAATGAGTTGGACCACAGTACATTCTGTCAGATACTTATAGCCGCGACTGGTGGGATCGGACCATCAGCAGATGCCATGATCAAGACGATTGCGCGTAAACTAAACGAAAAAAGGAAACCCTATACGCGGATTATGTCACCTGGTTACGAACGAAAATAAGCCTATCCCGTGCTAGGGCAGTCTCAATGTGCTTACGAGCTCCCCGATCCGCGCGACATTTACCTATTGTAACATCTTAGGACGTCCAAGCTCAAATACGGATAACACGGAATGCTATGTCGACAACCTCAAGAGACTTGTTTTATCAATGAGTTATTTAAGTCATTGACATATCGATTTCGAAATTAGCTGATTTTAATGATTGTTGCTCGCTAGGAGACGTTTGTAACATTGTATTTTGATTTTTGCTTTGACTAATAACTATGCTCTCTCAAAAAATATTATATATAATATTATATAATAATATTAATATTAATTATTAATTATTATAAATAATAATATTAAATTATTTACAAATATCATAATATATTTTGCACTAAAAAATAGTTATACAGTAGTGATCGATATTATTAATTACTTTATAATTAATAAAATTGATATCGTAAATATTTTTATTTTGAAAAATATTTCTATTTTCCATAAATTTATAATTTATTATAAATTAACATAATGCATATACACATAATACATATTATAGATCCGATTACGTTGTATTATGATCAATTAGCAATTGATTACAATTGTTAAATTGCAATTAATTAGCAATATTTATTGTACAAATTACGAGTGCATTTCCTTTTTCAAAAGGAAACTACAGAAGTACACAGCTTTCTGATGAGACCGGGTGTGTCACATTGCATGGCAGTATCTAACGAAAAAATACCAATATGTCAGGCTAGAATCTGACATGTTGTGAGTCAAGGTGTATGGAGTTAGAAGTAATGGAATGATACCATTACTGCTATGAAATCACCTTGTGCGACCTTACAATATTGGCAAATAAATGAAAGAATTCATTAAAGGATCACCAGAACCGATTCTATGAACTCCTGATCACATCAGTGTTAAAATATAAAGAAATAATGCTTAAAATGCACATAGGAAAAAAGTGTTAAATATACGAAAGACAGCTTCAAATGTATCTAGGAAAATACGGTTTCAGAAATTCATTACATTGAAGGTTTCACGTGCTGAAGAATTTCTAGCTGTACTTGATAGTTAGCCTAGCTTTTAAGCCGTAAACACACGATCGAAAGAACCTAGGCTCAAATCTGAAGATTGTGTTCAAATGTGAACACAATCTTCTGATGTGTTTGGGTGAACCATCGCACGGCGGTAGCTGACGAAAGAATTAAATTATAAGATTAAATAAAACAATTTTGAAAAAATAAAAATCTTAGTTTATTAAATTTCCAGTTTATAAAGTTTTACTTTTAATAATGTACCTTTTCACCATTTGAGATACTTAAATTCACATTTTTCAAAATAATATCGGAATCTTTACTATATTGAAAACTCATGTCTTTCATTTCTAAAGCTGCAGACGATTTAAGCCAATCATCACCTGGATCAAATGGATTACTGCACTCAACCTCTGGTTCGAGTTTAGAATATTCAAGTACCCTTTCGACAGATATTATCTAAAAATTGAATTATAATAAAGATTAAAAGGCCATTCGTAACATTGTGAAAATTTTAATGAAATTATTTATAATTTTTAATTAAACAGTTGTTACTTTGGATAAAGTGACAATTGCTTTAGATAGCTAAAGCAATTTATGTTTTTTGAAGTTTTAAATATTAAACAGGTATGATATCAAAACACAAAATTCAATCAAAATATGTGCTCAGATAGAAAATAAAATATAAAGTGTCCAAATATAAAATTCCTTAAAATAATCAAAAATTAAAGTAATTAATAAATTTAACTATGATTTGAGATTATAATAATCAATAAAGTATCTAATGAATGTAAAACTATCGAAAGGTCATTTGTCATGCCAAATAAGAAATTAGAAATTAACAAATTTTATACTATATATAAATAAAAAATAATGATAAATAATTTTCATATAAGATTTTATATAATTTATATCAAATTAAAAATTTGATATTATTAAAAATTTTTAAATAAAAAAAAACAAATTTTATTTTTTATTTTTATTATTTTTTATTTTAATATTAAAATTAATATTTTAATTTTTTATTTTTTATTTTAATCATATTTTAATTATGTTAAAATATGAAAACTGCAAGTGCTTAACTGCTTTTCGTTAATCGGAAAGAATTTAGTACAGCTTTTATTTACCAACACTAACAGAAAAAAATGCTAACACCTGCACTGCCATTTTAAGAACTTCTTCGGAGAAGAAAGTAATGGAAGGACACCGTAGCTGATTTCTGCTGCAAAATCACCTTGTGCTTTCGTAGATCAAGTTTAAATTTTTAAATATAAAAAACCAAATTTTATGAATTTTAAAAATCTGTTTTTAAAAATCAATAATTTTATAAAGTTCTACATTAAATCAGCGGATAAAAATAATTAAGTAACATAATAAGTAACATCAATAAGTCGTAATCATCAAAATAATGAAGCTCACGCACTGTCAATGATGTTAACGACTACAAGATTTACACTGATAATCCAAAAGTATTGAAAATATCGTTTAATCAGGAAAATCATCGCTCAGTGAAATACTGTCGAGTTGTATAAATTATATCATCAATCACGTTTTTATGAGTTTCAAATTACCATCACTAGACATTACCAAATTAATGGGTAAATTTTTACATTTAACTCTGTAAGTTATAAAAATTGTTTAAAGACCAAAAGTCATTTGCTGCAATTGAGACAATTTAAGCGGAATTTACTATCAAAAACATGTTCAAAGATGCGTTTAAAATTGCATATAAATACAAAAGAAAACACTTACGTGGCTAACAGTCTCTGCACTTTGTCGTACTGCCCATTGAAAAAGACCAAGCATAGTAATCGCATAGGAAATAGAAAGGCCGGCCTGTGATGTTGATATATTTAGTTCTTGCCAAATAAGAAAATAATAATAAAATTGCATCAATCCATGTTCTCACCATTTCCTAATCCGATAAATGTAAATGTTGACATCAACACGAACAATGAAGATACTATTTCAAGACGAAGTTGAAACCATTTCTGTGTTGTTAGAAACATATTAAAGGCTTTGGTGTTATGGTCAAGGTGCTCCTCAAACTCCTTAATAAGCATTTCTTCCATCCCAAAAGCCCGAATGACTTGAAGTCCAAGTAAAGTATTATTTAAATGGGCAAACACAGGAGTGCGAGCTATAGGAAGAGTAGCTTAAGGTTAAGTCTAACGACTAATTTACACAATTAAATGATGCTAAAGAATTTTCTTAAAAACAAAACGTACTTATAGCCTCAATACGCTTAACTTCTTGACTGCATTTAAGGTAAACGTTTCTTAGTAGCCAAGCAGCAACTATGTAAGGAATGATGACTATTAATGTGTACGGATTTACTATTGATATATAAATTAATAACCCAGCCACCAGCATACCACACTAAACATTACAAACAATCTATTACTTAAATTAAAAATTAGATCATTAGAATAAAAGATAAAACTTAAAACTTTTGGAATTAAAAAATAATAAGTTAAATAATTTATTTAACTTTTGCAATTAAAAAAATTGTTTAACTCTTTTATTTAAAGAATTTATTCATTTTTTTATATATGTGATTCATGTACTCAGATAACTCTAACTCGATACTCATTTAAATGTTAGATAATTAAAATAAAAGATAATTAAATTAAATATTGTAATAATCGGATTGTCTATGGTAATGCAATTATTGATCAAAAATCAAATAATATTAGTCTAATGTTCGATCATAGATCTTTTGTGCTTATTCGAATTATTTTAATTTTTGAAATAGAATTTTTAAATAATCAATTACTTTAATTAAAAATTAGATAATTAGAATTATAAATTATAATAAAAATTAAAATTTTAGGAATTAAATTCCTAAATAAATAAATTATGAAATAAATGATAAATTAATTCTACATTAAATGTTTGCATTCTACAATCAAAGAATTGTAGAATTAAGTCAATCTAACCAGCTAAATAACAAAACTGGACCAAGTGATTTTCATCACATCGCCCGAAGATGGCATTTAAATAATGATAAACGATATCCCCGTCATTATTAACAAACTGACTGTTATCTATAGAAATTTTTCTAAATTTATTTTTATTTATTTAAATTTATTTTAGAAATTTGAAATTTATGTACATTTATCTGTAAGGTGACCGTACCTCAAGCGCATCCTGAATCATTTGTGGAATGATATCGTCCATAGCGCCAACATCTTTGCTGAATCGATTCAAAATTATTCCTAAGTTCACATTTTAAATAAGAAAAGTCGCAATCATTTTACCAATTGGATTAATCGAAAAGAAATGAAGTGGAGCGTGTAATATCTTCGTGAACATCTCATTGTGCAAAACCTTTGACGAGTTGACGACACACAATACATAGGCAACACATCGTAGTATTGAACAAAGAAGACTACCAACCGTTAAACCTAAAATGTCAAGTTTCAGTACAATTTTTTATAATTAAATATAAATTGAAAATCAAGTCCATTATTCAAACTTTTGTACATTTTCCAATAGGCATTTTTGTAAAAAAATCAGGAGTAAAAAGTTTAGAAAAAAGATTAGATTGTAAACTTTGTTCTATGAACGTGCATTTGCAGTCGCCACAATTAATGATGCGTTCAACTGGAAAAAATGTGAGTATCCAATTTTCGTTTAAAGTCGAAACTTGTAATTTTAAGTTATTACCAGTTTAATTACCAATTAAACATATTTTGAAATTTTAAAAAATTAATTCTTTATTACGATCATTTTCAACAATGCAATTGTAAAGCATCATATACTATTAAATAGAGTAATCACTGTTAATATCAATGTGTTAATGGGTCACCAATAATGGTTACTCATATTGAGTCGCTAATATTTTCATTCCACTCGCTGCTTTGTGGTTGCATTGAAGTTGCGGTAATAAAGTATTTTGCGATTAAACCTCTAATGCGATTAAATGCGATTATCTAATGCGATTAAACCTCTTCACATAGGTCGCGATAAAAAATATTATTTAAATTATATACTTTTATCCATATAATTTTAAAATTATAATTATATTTTACGAATTTCTTAATAATTCATAAGTTATGTATTTCTTGAGATATGCATTTCATAAAATATAATGCATAATACAATAATAATTCATTAATACATATATTTCATAATATACGTATTTCTTATACTTATTTCTTAATTATTTATAATACTTTTTCCCATGGAAAACTCAAACAAAAATTCATGCATTCACGATGACAGATATATTAGTGATTGCGCTGGCATATACCAGTGCTATTTGCCGATAATCCTTATTGGTGAAGCATGTCGATAAGGTTTGCAATAATTAGAGCTTGACAATGTCTAGCTCTAAGTATGCTTTGACATGCTCGTTCCGCCTGTCAGTCCTCCTCCTGCATCAGCAGTGGGAGATATCCGGTACTGATGGGTCCAAACAATGACGAAACGGTACCTGGTATCGTTTTGTTAATTCTTTCGTAGCTGTCACATTGACATACAAACAAGTTCCCACATTCTCAATCTTTTCTCTTAAAATATAATAAGATGGCAGATAAATAGAAAGAGCTGGCATTAGCCAGTGCTCTAAGCTAATGATCCTTTTAGTGAAACATGTGATACTTAGATTGCTAGAGCATGCCTAGCTCAAGGTATGCTTTGACATGCTCGTGCCCCCTTTAAGTCATCCTCTGCTTCCAGCTGTGGGAGGTACCCGGCACTTATGACTCAAAACAATGAGGAAATGGTACTGGTTATCGTTTTAATTCTTTGAATAATTAAATAGATTTGATATTTAATATTTAAATTAAATCTATTGAACACTTAACTAATTAATTCTATTCGAAAATAGATTAGAATACCAAATGAATAAAATTATTTTATATATAATATTAATGTCTTTGTATATGTAGCATGTATAAGTGAAACTAACTCTTCTTATCTTTTATATGTTGATGATCTGATTATATATTCGTTAAAAATAGGGGATGTGAGTTCAGAATTGGTGAGGCTCAAACTGTTTAGTATGGCGAATGGTTTGCAGATTAATCTAGCGAAAACTAGTGTTAAAATTCGAATGGGTGGTAGGCAATAACAAAATGATGTTTTTACCTATGACGGTATGAATTTGCAAATGTGTACGCAATTCTGCTATCTTATCTTTAATATATCCTCAAAGTGGAGTTTTACTATTTGATATAATAGTAAAAGTTTGTAAGTTTATAATGTTTGTAAGATTGTTTTTTGTATGATCAATCTTTTACGTTCAACAGACTATCCTGCAGCCACGAAATACTTTCAAATTATGTTTCTTCCAGAGGTTACATATGGGTAATCGGCAATTTGGCAGGATTTGTCTATTCAGAATTTTGAGCAAATTGATAGAATAAAATAGAATTTCCTTAAATTCTTCTTTGGTATGTCCTGCAAGGTTTCGTCTTACTAGAGATCAACCATTGTCGTTTATCCTGCAAAGACGTTTCTCCTTAATAGAGACTGCCGCGTTTCGTTCGCGTGTATCGAATTGGAATTCGAAGCAACTCTTACAGGATAGTGATATCCAATTTACGCCTGCCGTTGAATTCTCGAACATTTGAAAGTTTGGTAGTCAAAGAAAGCGAGCATGTATAATAAGATTTTCTCTTGACGGTTTTCATGGAAAACTTTGCTCAAATCGGATTATGTGCCATACATGAGAATCCGCCTGTATTTGTAAATACTCTTTATGTATGTACCAACAGCTCTTACATGCTCAATCTTGCATTCATTTAAAAACACTATCCTATTGCAGCTTAACGACATGTGAATTAGCATTATTAAAGTGGTTGATGTTTGCCTATTAACGTTGTAGTGTGGTAATAACGATTTGATGTTGATCCTCCATCATCGCTCGTATCGGCAGAGAGTTATTATTTGCCGTGACGGCAAATGGTTGTTATTTTAAATAAATTATCTAAGATTAATTAATATAATTATTATTTTATCCGACTAGCTCGATGACTTTATCCGAGTAGCTCGACAATTACAATAACAAACTGACATCTTTGTATATAAACTGACTGTATGTTCTACCTCCATCGCTTACAAGCAAAGTGAGGAAAATTA
The DNA here is from genome assembly GCA_012934845.2 of Pomphorhynchus laevis. Taxonomy (NCBI): domain Eukaryota; kingdom Metazoa; phylum Acanthocephala; class Palaeacanthocephala; order Echinorhynchida; family Pomphorhynchidae; genus Pomphorhynchus; species Pomphorhynchus laevis. The sequence goes on from WNNJ02002443.1 coordinate 109,563, forward strand.
AATTTCTCAGATTATAATAATTATTAAAAGATTTTTGTAGGACATTCGATTTTTGCTAGAATATAAATATTATGATTATAATTAGTATTATGAGTATATATATTAAAAATATTATGATTTAAATTTATCTGGTAAAATGCATTTGGTGTCGAATTTATAAACATTTATAATTTATTACAATTTATTACCATAATAGCTTAATAAATTGTTAATTCTTTAATGCGAAGATTTTTAACTTTCTGAGTTTTTCATTATTTAATATTTTATATATTTTTTATATTAATAAATATATTATTTTATATTATATATTATTCAATATTTTATTACAGTTATTAAATTGTAAAAAGGCAAATTTCGTGCATAATCAAGCCATTTATATTGTCTGAAATATTTCAATACTGGGCGAAATATTTAAATATTTTTAAATCGTTGTTTTGCATTTTAAAATTATATTTCCTCTGATTGTGATTTTCACAAAATAGTAAAAATAACCTATTTGAGTTATAGGTTATTTATAAATAGTTATAAATAACCTATTTATAACTAGTGTTGTAATAACGTTTTGATGTTGATCCATCCTCATCGCCCGTGGTATCAGGGGGGATATTATTTTAAATAAATTATCTCGGATTAATATTATTTTATAATAACATTAATTTATTTTGATAAATAAGAAATAAATGAATCACATCTTTTGATTGAATCTGACACAAAAAGCCGTAAAATGCAATATTACAAAAATAAATTAAAATACCTATATATCCTTTTAAATAGTAAGAATTTATCGAATCGATTCTTGAATTAGTTCTGTTGATTGAATCCGATACATAAAGCCTGAAAATAAATGAAATGTTAAGATCATATTGATTCAATGTAATGTTAATTCTAAACATTAGCGGTATATTAAAACTCAAGGCAATGAGTTTTATTAAAACTCACGATGAATAACGTGTAAAATATAGTCGATAAGGATGATCATTTAAAGAGTTCGATGGAAAATAGCTATTTACTTGTCTGAAAATAATCATTTTCAAAAGAATTCAAGTTCGAGGATGAACTCATTATTTGACAGACTTTACATTCAAACATCAATTTCTGTTGTTAATTAAGTTATTATTAAGAAAAATATTGCATCCAAAATCAATAAGATCAATTATGAACATTAATACATATCAATAATTATATCATAATTATACATCGAGACTAAAAATAATAACAGTCGCCTGTTAGAGCTAAGTGAGGGCAATATTTGAATATACAGTTTCGTAAGTAGTAGATGTTTTAATTTTAAAATAAATGATTTGTAATTCTTACCATTTAGCAAGCCACCAGTCTGCTAAAACAAATACAACAATAGTTCCAACTAAAAGTAGCAACACCAAAACAATATTGAACCAATTTCGCGCGCCAGCGTGGAAATATTGCATATACACAGAGGCACCGACGTCACCACGGGCAGTAGATTCTTTCGATAAAAAATCGTCGGTAATATTTAGGATTTCCTAAAAAAGACTTGTGATCAAATAATGATATGTGTTTGTTTCAAAAACAAAAGAAAATTCTCTCATCCTAAATCAAATTGAGTAATTAATTTTCAAATTAATTAATTAATTTTCAAAATGATGAGGATGAAGTGTTCTTTCATAATTTTCACAATGAAGTTGTATTAACGAATATAAGGTATTGATTAAGGATAAATATAAAGGATAAAAAATATATAAAGGATAATATCCTATATATAAACATATAAAGGAGAAGTCTATTAAGTGAAAATAAACATGATTTGTGTAATGGATTGTCATGAAGTTAAAGAATTTGCGTACATCTTAAAAAAATAATAGGTCAATATTATAAAAAATTTGATATTTTTTATTTTTGCAATTTAACAAAAGAGAAATTTCGAGATCATATAAAATCGAAGAACTTTTCGATAATAGAATGAAATGTGTTTTAAAACGAAATGTGTTTTATAATAGAATGAAATGTGCTCGGAGGCAAAGTAACGAAGCCCTATGCAATGCGTAAATCAGAATTCATTCGCAAGCTAGGAAGGTAATATTAAACATTTATCTTGACAGAATAGCACGGCGGTAGTTAACTAAAGTTATAAAATCAATCAAGAATTCTTGACTAAATTGGACATATAAAATAGATAGATTTTATAAAATAGCTAGCATTTGCAATTGATGAAAAATCAATGAACGATTTGAACGAATTATTTTGATGGAACGACAGTAGTTACTATTTGAGAAATGATATCGCTAAAAAAGTGCCAGGTATACAATAAATGTTCGGCAGATTAACAAGTTGAATAATAAGTTTTATGACATTCAAAGTCCAACGTAATTCGGACTTAAATAATGTGATCACTAATTGAATAAAAATTATTAGAATTAAATACACATATATCATCAATGTATCGAAACATATATTTCATATATTTATATTGTTTAGATTTAGTTTTTACACACTTATGAACAAATTCATATTCTATAAAGCTTAAAAACAAGTCAGCTATAATTGGGCTACTATTACCACACATTGGAACACCTTTTATTTGTCTAAATATAGATGTCCCTGCCTTTTAATAATTTTGATTTATCAAAATATTTAAGGATTCTATTAATTCAATAAGTGACACGAGCTTGTAGCGCATTTGCTGCTGTTTGTTATAATGGTGAAGATTGAGGACTCTAAATTGTCTAAACATATCGTTATATAATTTAGATTTATTTTTTAAATTGCTATGAACAAATTCATATTCTATAAAGCTTAAAAACAAGTCAGCTATAATTCGGCTGCTATTACCTCATATTTGATATGTCGTTTGCAAATACAAATACGTCAAATACAAATTTTTAGGTATAAATTGTATTTTGATTGTATTTGATAGTAACCTGTTTAAAATATGTATCTATTAAATTATTTAAATGATTTTGAAGAAAGCCAATATCATTACATATTGTTGCAATTCTTAAAATTTCATTATTTAATGTATTATATTTTATATTATATGGTATGCATGAATGCTCATGCAAAAATATGTTTCTTGTAAATTTAAATATGTCATATTTACGATATAAATTAAAAGTAGTTTTAATTGATGTTAATTTAATGTTTATATCTAGATATACACCTTCTTTATCATTAATATTATTTTTATTAAGAATGAGGCTACCTGGAAAAATTTGTTCACTTATTAAATAAAAATTGTTAGAATTAAATACACATATATCATCAATGTACCGAAACATATATTAGATACTCTCATACATATACATATACTCTCATATACATAGATATGAGAGTCATACATGAAGGGAAACCGATCAATCTTCGAAATTGACAGAGGTTGCGGAGAATCAGGGTAGATGAGTGTACTTTTGATTGGATTTTGTAAGAATAAGGGTGCCTGGATAAATGTGCTCACTAATTGAATAAAAATTATTAGAATTAAATACACATATATCATCAATGTATCGAAACATATATTTCATATATTTATATTGTTTAGATTTAGTTTTTACACAGTTATGAACAAATTTAAAAAAAAACTATCTAGTATCTTATTCTAATACAAAGTATATTATTTATTATCCATCCATAAAAATTTGCCATTTAAGAGTTTAAATTTATTCTTTATATTATTGTGTTAATTTATATATTTTACTATTTTCTGCTTGATGTTATTTTTATAGTAACTTAGTTTAAAATATGTATCTATTAAATTATTTAAATGATTTTTAAGAAAGCCAATATCATTACATATTGTTGCAATTCTTAAAATTTCATTATTTAATGTATTATATTTTATATTATATGGTATGCATGAATGCTCATGCAAAAATGTTTCTTGTAAATTTAAATATGTCATCTTTACGATATAAATTAATAGTAGTTTTAGTTAATGTTAATTTAATGTTCATATCTAGATATACACCTTATTTATCATTCATATTGGTTTTGTTAAGAATAAGGCTTTCTGGATAAATGTGCTCACTAATTGAATACAAATTATTAGAATTAAATACACATATATCATCAATGTATCGAAACATATATTTCATATATTTATATTGTTTAGATTTAGTTTTTACACAGTTATGAACAAATTCATATTCTATAAAGCTTAAAAACAAGTCAGCTATAATTGGGTTACTATTACCACCCATTGGAACACCTTTTACTTGTCTAAATATAGATGTCCCTACTTTTAAATAATTTTGATTTATCAAAATATTTAAGGATTCTATTAATTCAATTTTATTACTAAGTAATTTTATTACTAAGTAATTCGGACTTACTTTGCGAGCACATCAACCGGATTATTAATAAATATTAATTTATATTAACATTATAAAGTATATAATATTCAAAATTATCATTTTACTTCAACTTGACGGATCATCAACTCCCACTTAATTTACCAGCTCATCGTAAAAGTGGGGTTATTTAACGTATTACGGATATTCAAACGGATAGCCTTTTATTAGTTGAATTTTTTTTAGTTGAAGCGACTTTATTAAGTCGCTTCAACTTAACTATGAGTCAAGTTAAACAGATAAAAAAATATATTTTAATTATAAAAATTTGTGACAATTTAATATTTTTTATTTAAATTTTTAAGATAAAAGTTATGCTTGAATTATTAAATTTAAATTTCTGATATTTATTTACAAATAAGAAAACAATTTTTATAAATTGTTTTTATCAAAATAAGCAGTCAGCAATCATCGACAAGTAATCGACAATCATCGACAATCATCAAACACTAAATTTTACAATTAGCTTACTTTACGTTTTCATAAATTATTTTTGTCTGAATAAATCAAGGCCATAATGCTTTACATAAAATAACGTTTACCGCCGACTGATTGCGTTCAGTAAGGGTCCGTTTATGGGTTTGTACTGTCACTTCTACTAATTCCTTTGCAGCGTCCGTTTGTTTAGATTTCTTATCTTCTTCCGATAGCGTAAACATCGAAAAATCAATGCCTGCAGTGAGCATTTCAGAATATGTTCCCTGGTGAATTATTTGGCCCTTATGACACAATTTAAGTCACGACGTGTTTCAATAATTATTTAAACATACTTGATTTAAAATAATAATCCAGTCACATTGGTCTAGAAATTGAATTTGATGAGTAACCAGTAACACTGTTTTATCTTTTAAAAACGTTTTTATGCAGCTAAATGAATATATATAAAATAAGTTTGTTAATGCTATTTAAATTAAAATATCCCATATAAAATATGTATAGCTTCTGATGATGTCAAATATAATTATAAAATATATTATAAAATATAATCAATAAAATACAGGGTTTTACTGAACTAGCAAAATCAAAACATAAACATTTTGCATTAAGGTTTTATATTCAGAAAAATAGTTTTCGATATTGTCAATCGTTAACGATTGAAAATGCTAATAAAGACCGACATGTTGTGTTCTAATTAAAAGGCATACAATGTTGACAAATTAAATTGGGTTAAATCGGACTGGAATTTTTTCCAAGCAATTGATTTCCTTTTAAAAGGCACAAATCTCTTAATGGAAATATTTCAACAGCACCAGATTAAAACGCGCTACATGGCCAAGCATATTTTCTGAACATTTGAAACGAAATATAAAAAAAGAACTATGCAGAAATATTTTCATAATTATCTGAATGATACTATAGCATAACAGTTTTGCAGATAAAAAGTGTTAGAGTAGCTTGGAATTGTTCAAAAGTAGCGGATTTTCCTCCAAAGTAGCTTAAAGACGTATATTTGGAATTTATTTTTTCAAACAAGTTATAAAATTTGCATACACTATATATAATATCAGATTAAGTATAATATTTATATAATATATTCATATGAATAAATATTTCGTATTAAAATTATAAATATAAATACGAAATTGATTATTCCGCAATTTTTGTTAGCAACTGAAAATCTTCATTTTATCCGGAATAATCATTGATAGTACGTGATATAAAATATCTAATCTTTTAATTATATTTTGACCAAATTAAAAAAATAGTAATTTATTTTTTACTCTTTGTAAATGCTGGCGCGAGTATAACTAACAATTTATAAATTTTAGTATATGATATGAAGTCGTTTAAAATATTTAATATACCCAGAAATTCTTAATAATTCTTGAGAGTTCTATTTTAAAAAATCTATTTTAAAAATATAATAAAATTATTAAATATTCGACGTGCGAATAATGACGACTTAGAATTCGAAAACCCCGTATTCCATTTGACTCATTAATTTATAATCACGAGCTATAACGAGATTTAAACAATTTGGAAAATGAGTCAAAACCAGTGTACAATCAGATACAAAGACAGCAAGATTACAATTATTATCTTGGATAATAAAGAAAATTAAATTGGTAGTTAAAGATATAATACCAATTGTTAGTTAAAGATATAATCCCAATAAATTTTACAAGGAATTAGTAAGAAGAATTCACTTGAGAAAGGGTGAGTTCAAATTAGTAAGATATACATGATTTGTCATTTCAAAAAAAATAAATTAAAATAAGAATAACTTATTTTTATTTGGCTCTAAATTAAGTTTAATATTTATTCGAATAGTTTTTCGAGTGGAAAATTCAGGAAAAATGGTTTTATCCGTTGCATAAATAAGACGTATAAAATTAACGTACTTGATAAACACGCTTTCCCTTGTTCTAGCATCTAAGGCTCCGAGTGGCTCGTCTAGCAAATAGCAGTCAGCATCTCTGTAGATTGCACGAGCTAATGAAACACGCGATTTCTGACCTCCACTAAGTCCAACGCCTTTGTCTCCAAGTTGAACCATATCCTTACCACTAATCATTTGCAGATCCTTGTCGAATTAATGTTTATAGAAACAATATCGTCAACAGTTACCTGGTTGAGACTGGTAACATTATAAACTTCTCGTAATCTATTTTTATCAAGTTCAGATCCAAATAGCACATTTTGTCGTAAAGATCCATTAAAGAGCCACGGATCTTGGGATGAAAACGAAACTGTTCCATTTTTCTTCAAAACTCCTCCAATTTGAAACATCTCTCCAAGCAATGCATACAACAATGAGGACTAGGTTAGAAAATAAAATATAGTCATTCTGTAATGAAATTTTGCATATATAACGTTTGCAAGTAATAAAATTAGATGGTGCATCTTCTGTAGTCGTGGATAAACCAAGCTTTTACTAAAAATTAACCACTAGCACGTATGAAATGATTTCAATAACATAAATAATCTTAGTGATCTCATAAGAGATTTAGAGAATATCAACAATATGTTAAAGAAACGGCGTCATGTGCTTAAATCATTTTTTAATCAATTCGTTTTATCAACGAATACATGAATAAGATGTACTGGAATTAGTGTAATTCAATATTTTATAATTTTAGCAATAAAAGATACCTTGCCACATCCCACAGAGCCAACTACCGCGACGAGTTGACCTTTCTTAATCTGAAAGGATAAATTGTGAAGGTTGAAACTGCTTACATCATTCTAAATAATATTGCGTGAAATTAATTAATTGAAATTTGATATTAGTTTATCGCACCCTATTCCATTGCATTGAAACATCTTTAGCAATTACAATATCGTCATGTTCATCGACATCTATGGAGACATTCTCAACACCTATGGAGACAACAGTTCCAGATTTATCAGTCTTCTCAGTATCATAACTTAAAAATTTATTTGGAATTTGAAGAAGTTGCTAAACATAAAATATAACTTGAAATCTAATCCTCTATAGTGTGTAAAATAAAAGTATTTACTATAATATTATTATTGGCATCATAATAATAGTGTATAGTATATTATTAGCTATATTATTAGTATACACTATATTAGCAGCATAATATAGTGTATACATCACAATATAGTGTATGATATATATCAAAAACAATAAAATATTCAAAAAGCATAAATTATAATTTAAAATAAATAATAATCTAAAAATTAATATATTTAGATGACAAGATTTAAATTTTAATTCAATAAATAAAAAGATATAAAACAAACTTTAACTAAGTCTATTGTAATCCACACTGGGGTTCAAGTTTGCAGTCGCTATTATAATTAATTATATAATATATTTAAAAATATATTCAGAAAACTAAAATAAATAATAAAAAACTAAAATTAATAATTATAAATTAAAAAATAAACATTAAAAAATTAATAAGAATAGATCTAAATTTTATTTATTCAATAAATAGAAAGGAATATAACAATATAGTAATTTGCTATTCCATAGAATATACCAAATTAATATTTATTATTTACTTAATAAATAATAAATATTATTTATTTATTTAATTTAATTATAATAAATATCTTATTATTTATTTAATTACAACTGTCATTAATATTTTTAGTAAATTAATATTTTTTAAATATTGTATTCTTTCGACGGTTTATTAAATTTCAATACAATCTTCACGTTCTATCCGTCATCATGCACGTGTCGGTGAGTGAAAAAAAAATATTTTTATTACTATCCTGGAGATGGATTATTTAATAGCAATTCGATCTCCATGTTCAATCTGTCATCATGCGCATGTGATGGAGTGAAAAAAACACATTCATTATTATAATCCCGGAGATAGATTATTTATTAGCAATTCGATCTCCTTGTTCGATTTATCATCATGTGCGTGTGGTGAAAAATCATTTAAATAATTCAAAATCGTTTAAATCGTTCAAAATCATTTAAATAATTTAATAGATACTTTAAATAATAGTATCTATTAATTGGTAATAGTAACCCAATTATAGCTGACTTGTTTTTAAGCTTTATAGAATATGAATTTGTTCATAACTGTGTAAAAACTAAATCTAAACCCCCCAAGGTGGGGAAGATGATCAAGGATAAGAAGGCTTCTCTGGGAAATGAAGATATTGCCCTGGGGGGTACGACCCGCGACGGGGCTAGTGGCAGTGGGGGTAACCCTCCTGCACCTAGCTCTGTCTAGGTTGGCATCCCCCTTCCAACTAATTTAGCCCAATGGTGAGTAAACCTGAGCCTTTTTCACTGAATATTCTTCAGTGGAATTCGGGAGGTGCTTCTGCCCTTAGACTTTTATCTGGTAGAAACGCAGATGTTATAGTGCTCCAGGAGACGCGGTCTATCCGTCTCCCCCAGGACATTACTCGATTTATCCCAAAGCAAATTTGTTCCCACTATACGCCGTACATAACCCCACCTCACTCCTCTTCATCTCAAGGACTCTTGACCTTAGTTATGTGCTTATTAAGATCCTCCTTCCTATTAAACTATTCATGACCAGCCATGTCTTGTTTAGTAGTTTCACTCTGTAATAACGGTAAACGGCTCAGTCTAGCCAATGTCTACATACGTCCCTGGGGAGATTCACAAGAACCGTGACCTCCTGGATTGTATTATTGATAGCGGCTACGACATTATACTTGGAGACTTCAACGACAGAACTGGTCGTTGGATCAATGCAGCACTTCGCAGAGCTAGGAATGGTTATCTTATTCACAAACCACCGTCCCCTACATTTCATTGTACATCAACAAATTCAATCATCCACATTCTACTGCTTCAATCGAGGTGGTTGCTTAAACCCCCCTGCACGGAGCAGTTGCGCAAACAATTATCCACCTCTCATGACCTAATTCGTTGGAGAGTTGAGGAGGATACGTTGCTTAGAAGGAGGTTTCACTTTGATCCGGTCAGAGTAGCTTTCTTTCAGGCGGCTATCCAACTCTTTCCCAGAATAGGAAATGAGAGTCTTACCGAATTTAATACCTTCCTCTTTTCGCAAGCTACCGCGATTTTATCGACTACCTATAAAAGTCGTATATACAACCCCACTCCAACGAAACTCAAGGTCCTAGTGAAACTGCTTAACCTTCCTAATCTCTCTATTTCCGCAAGACAGGATCTCTCGAATGAATACTGGAGCACTAGATACAGGTTCCAGCTGAGTAAGGATAGGACGAGTATTGCTCGCCTTAGTCCTTCTCTATTTTCCTTTTGGAAGATTTTCAAGAAGAAGAAGTTTGTTTGCTGGAAGGATAGAGCATTGGGTTGGATATGGAATGTAGGCCTTGATAAAGTTTTGGAGGAGTCACTAGCCCTACACAACTATGGAGCCACTCAATCACCTCAACCAATCCCGCATTGGTGTAACTTCAGGAGTAGGGATCTATCTGTTACGGATATTCTTAACTCATGGGGTCCACTCCCGGGCACCTCCAAATCCGTCGCTCCACTTTCTTCTCGGGTCTGTCAGCTTTTGACAGCCGAACAGAGAAGAGAGGTGTCCGTCACAATGCTATTAGCCACCCCATCCGATGTAGCCGGCATCAACATTAGCAAGAGAATTTTTATTCCAAAAAAGTTTCCGGTCTCTTGTCCTAAAGACCTGCGGCCCATTTCGATTCAAAATTCCCTCGTATCGATCTACGAAAAAGCGCTTGCGCGTAGAATCCGCGATCATCTGATTAGGCGAAATTTAATCCCACCTGGTTTCCATGGGTTTGTCAAAGGTCGCTCGGTCCATTCAGCAGTTAGTGAAGTGCATCGGTTTTGTCAGGAGAACAGTCATCAGCTAGCTGTGGCAGTTTTCCTTGATTTTTCCGCTGCATTTGACCGCATCTCCATTCCCTTTGTTATCTCTTCTCTCAGGTTCCTCGGGTTGCCTGCGAGAATTGTTAACAGGGTGGAGATACTGCTGTACACCAAGCGATTTTATTATGATGACGACCCTGATGCGCGTCAGTTCTACCCTATTACGGGTGTGCCTCAAGGTTCACCACTTTCTCCAATCTTATATCTTGCTGCCTCAATTATTCTATTTAAAATATTTAAACGTGAACAACGCCTAGTGGTGTACGCTGATGACACCACAGCCCTGTTCACTGGACGCAGGTGCAAAGACGTAGTCTCGGACATCAGCCGCTTCTTTATAAGATTAAAAGACCAGTTGCCTAGATCCAACCTTATTCTAAACTCCGCTAAATCGCAGGTGGTTGTCTTTCATGGCGTTCCTGCCACCAAAAAGAAACTTAAGAGACTAGCACTCTCTGCACTCTCCTCCATTTTGCAGCATCAACCACTCCCCATCTTCACGAGTCGAGTAAAATATCTGGGGTTCACCGTTTCGGTGAACTGGTCGGCGAAAGCCGACCTGGATAGACTCAAACGTATCCTGAATAAAGCTAGGTGGGCTCTGAAACGGGCCCAGCATCTGTCGTTGAATAGGAAAACCCAGGTGCGCCTTTGGAGTACCTGGGCTATCTCGGGATTAGTCTTCTTCTCAAGAGGACGTCCCCCAGAGCAAAGGCTAAGGTTTCTTAAGCTCCTCGTCTCTCGTTTACCCAACATCGTCCGCACCGATTGGATTCTTCGGGAGGTGAAAGACCCCGGGTGGTTCAATCGGAAAGCGGCGTGCTGGATTGGTTGGTGGGCTCAGATCCCCATTGATTTGAGGCCTTAATAGGAAGAAGACAAAGAAATTGTTGACCTATTTTTTCTGTTGACTGACTGTTTATTTTTTTTCTAACGGACTTCTTGTTAAACGGCACTTCCATTTATGTACTTTTATTAATAAAGTCTTATAATTATTATTATTATAAATCTAAACAATATAAATATATGAAATATATGTTTCGATACATTGATGATATATGTGTATTTAATTCTAATAATTTTTATTCAATTAGTGAGCACATTTATCCAGGTAGCCTCATTCTTAATAAAACCAATATTGATGATAAAGAAGGTGTATATCTAGATATGAACATTAAATTAACATTAACTAAAACTACTATTAATTTATATCGTAAAGATGATATATTTAAATTTACAAGAAACATATTTTTGCATGAGCATTCATGCATACCATATAATATAAAATATAATACATTAAATAATGAAATTGTCATAATATATAATGATACTGACTTTCAAAATCATTTACAGGGTTACGATGGAGGCAAATAACAAATACAAGATTAGACAGGTACATTAGTTAATAATGTAATTATTAATATTAATATTATATAATATTACATATATTGATATATTAATATTATTATAAATATTGCATAATATCTTCAATTTTTGTTATTCTATTGTGTTTGTCTTCGTAATGGTTCTTATTTGCAAAATGGTAAGTTTGATTATATGTTTCAGGATACATGTGTAGTTAATAAATTGATTTGTTTTTAATTTTCGATGTGTGAAAATTGTATTCTTTTATAATTTTCAGTGATTATTTTGTATTTCGTAATAATTACATTTTGTAATCCAAACTGTAACTCAAATTATTTTCTATCGTGGATTGCTTGGCTTTGATGTTTTCATTTTATTCCTCAGTATTACTTTACACTCTGAAATACACTTGTAATTTGTTTTATGTAGATTTAGTGACATTTCAGGGTTGTTGTTTTGTTAATTATCAGCATGTACTAAATGTTTGCAAATAAGTTTTTAATTAGATGGTTCTTCATATTTGTAAAAATTATATAATAATATAAATAATATTCCTTAACAAATATCTTAATGTTTGGCAAGTAAATTGTTAATTAATAAATCGTTATCTATTTTATATATTCAAAAAGCTTATGCAGTTGTGTTCGACATTCTGAACAAGAAAATTATTAATTATAATTAAATAAATTGAAATGAATTAATTAAATTTGGTTCAAAAAAATACTTTTCTGGTAGAAATGTGAAATTGAAAAAATATAATAAATCAGCGAGTTAAACATATACATTTTAAGCTAGCTCTTTATAAAGCTATCATTTGTAAACGTTTGTTACTCTAAATTATTAAAGAAAAACCTGATTATTAGCAAACTTTTAAATATTTACCTCTATTCGTCGCGATGATACCCACGATTCTGCTGACATTCGATAGGCCAACGGTAATAAAATTAGAATTGTAATCCTGGTAGGTGAAATTGCTGTAATAATTTCATAAACTTGGGAACTTGTGGGCATATAGTTTGTGACAAAAAGGAAACATAGTATAATGACAAGAACAGCAAACTTTGATATTGGTGTTGCTATTGAAGGGGTGATAGCCTCTAATAGACGGGCACATAATACTCGCTTTATTTCTTTTCTAAATAAATAAATTTCTGATAACAACCACTTCAATTTATATTTAACTCTAAACATCAGTAAAATTATTAAGAATATAAAATTAAAGAAAATAAATTATGTATTTGTTCAACATTCGTAAATTTACAAAGACCATATATGTAAAATATCACTAAGTTACAAAAGATCTCTCAATCAAATAAATAAAATAATTTGTTGTACCCAATAATTAAATTATATTATTTTACAGAGTGGCTACAGCTTTGACCATACTCAGTCTTGCGTCTTATTAGAGTTCTTCATTATTATATGTTTAGAGGACAAGATTTAAACTGCGCCGTACGGCTAAACGTATGTAAATAACATTACTACTATTATCGTTACCTTATTGATGAGATTATCAAGGTAGATACAAATACTGTGTCAAAGTCACAAATACAAAATTATGCACATATTATTGATATGCTATTGATATATAGTAGTAGTAAATATTAAAAGGCTAATAGTGCTGGGGGTGTGTAAACCATTCCAACTGATATATCCCTGTAAAATATCTTAAGAAGTCAAGAAGTAAATCTTGAGCTGTCCTTTATATTCCGAAGGATAATTTCTTATATTCCTCGGCTGTTGAATAATGTAATGTGCCTGATCTTCCCAGTACTCTAGATCCAAATAAATCCTTTCCTGAGATTCAATAAGTAGCACATAAACGTATGGTTTAACAGTCCGGCAAAGAAAGCACCGATTCAGTCTGATGTATATCTGAACCTATTCCCAACAGGATATTTAATGCCTCTTGGAAAGCTTGCACCTGATATGTTACCGGATTTCTAGATCCGGCACATAGCTCAGGCTCATGATCTAGTTTAGATGGCATTACTCAGGCAAATCGAAGGCCAGTTGTTCTAACTGGGCAATCGATAGATTTGTAATAGTAGATGTGCTTACGTAGTTTGCCGTTGAAAATTGCTTGAAATTTGCTTTTTTACGTAAATTTTCTTCCTGTCTTTCGCTGTTAGTCGAAAAGACATTGTGTATGATGTTGTCTTTATATAGCATCGATACGGAAGACACGTAGCTACGTTGGTTGTGGTCTTTAATGACCACAACCAATGATTAATGACGTAATGTAGCATAATAATGTACTATTAATGTACGACTCAAAATGAAAATTCAAGAGGTTTGTGATATATACATTTTAGAATATATGCTAATTAGCCTACCATGTATATATTCAAATTATTTAGTTTTAATTTCTTTTATATCTAGTCACTTAAATATTATGTATAGCTGTTTTTTAGGCATTATTAATTATCCACACGAGAAAAAACAATTTTTTTTGTTAGAGTTAATTATAACAACGTTTCGGTCAATCACAGTGACCCTTTTCAAGTTGAAAGTTTTCAAACACAAATCGCCTTATATTACATAAGTGCGGAAGAAAATGAACATGTTTTCTTAGTCCATAGTGTCGATAGGAATTTTTAAATTATAATTTGATTTATTTCCATGCATCCTTTCACCACTGCCGTTGATGTGTATAGACTCAAAAATTATCCGTCTATAATAATTTGATTCTTTTGCAAGAATTTTGATATTATCGAATTCAATATTGTGTCCTTTCATGACAGAATGGTTTAAAACAGCAGATGACATGTCCCCTTTCCTTAGAGCATTACGATGTTCCTTAATTCTAAGGTGTAATGGTCGTTTCGTCTGACCCACGTATGTAGTTTTAGACCATTACACCTTAGAATTAAGGAACATCGTAATGCTCTAAGGAAAGGGGACATGTCATCTGCTGTTTTAAACCATTCTGTCATGAAAGGACACAATATTGAATTCGATAATATCAAAATTCTTGCAAAAGAATCAAATTATTATAGACGGATAATTTTTGAGTCTATACACATCAACGGCAGTGGTGAAAGGATGCATGGAAATAAATCAAATTATAATTTAAAAATTCCTATCGACACTATGGACTAAGAAAACATGTTCATTTTCTTCCACACTTATGTAATATAAGGCGATTTGTGTTTGAAAACTTTCAACTTGAAAAGGGTCACTGTGATTGACCGAAACGTTGTTATAATTAACTCTAACAAAAAAAATTGTTTTTTTTTCTCGTGTGGATAATTAATAATGCCTAAAAAACAGATTACGTGGCACACGAATGTAATTTTAACAGAATTATGTATAGCATTGCTTTCTAAAACTAAAACAATAAAAATGACTTTTTTATATTGAAATGGAAATGAATTTATCGTCTGTAAATCTAGTTTTACCTTCTTATAGATGCTACCATTTTAGAAAAATGATCTTCCCAACAAGATGATTTAATAATCTTTATGGCGTTTAACAATTCACTCATATAAAGTAGTCGCAAATCTGTCATCATGGCAGTTTTCTTTCTAAATACATTTGAAATACGAATTCACAATTTAATGTGTATATTTTATACAAACCTTAAATACCGGTATAATCTCGGTGTTATTAGTAGAACGATTCCTATCAGCAATAGCAATGCTATACCCGGTATGCAATACCATCCAATAACGAACCAACAAAATATTGTAACGATCAACAGTTGAAATGGAGCAATGATGAAATACGGAGCAAAAAGGAACAGTAAATCATAGCGAGTTACATCACTACTTATTAAATTTACTGCTTTACCGGTACTCATATCGAAAAAGTCGCAGCTTGATATACCTAGCAACTAAATTATATAATACCATACATATTAAATATAAGTATTTAATAAAATACTTCATATTATATTAAATAAATTAGATATTTTATAGATAAGTACCTAAATTATAATAAATTATTATTTATAACAATTTTAAGTTAAATAATTATTAAAAAATAGTTTATAATTTAATTTTAAATTATTATGATGTATAATTTAAATCAAAAAAATTAATTATAAAAATAAAAAATTATTAAATTATCATTTTATATTTGAAAATATCAGCGAAACAAGAATTATCTGCCAAGTAAGCAATTGTATGGTCGACGACGCGAACTTAGCGGGGTTTACGATGATCGTAGGAATTTGCGTACAATACGTCTTTTTAGAAAAAGAATAAATTCAAAGAAAACATATCTTGACCTTGTGATTATTCCTTATTTTACTAGGCGTGATAAGTTACTAAATTAAAAAATGTATTAAAACACTCATTGTATTTAATTTTCAAGAACTCCGATAATCTCAATTTCATTTCTATTTATTTATGAAATCATACTAAAGAAATAAGATAATTAGTAAACTTTAAAAATATGAAAATGAAAGCGCATTAAACTATTTATATATTTCTTCAATAATTATTTCGAGAAATGTGGTTTTGGAAGTTAATTTATAATTTTACATTACATGTTCATGGAAAATTGATCATAATCCAGCACAAAAATCATTATTAGTTAAAATATGATAGTTTTAATATAAAAGTATATTTTTTCAAATTTTAGTATTTTGCCACTTTTGACGTTTAAGAATTATATGACATTGTGCTATAAAATGGCATAACTGACTGACTATCGAAAATTAAATTGTCAGTTGAGGTTTAAAGGCTGATGATAGATTTAAGGTTATCAATTTTTGCTTTACATTTAATTCGTAAAATATTTAATTAAAATATAAAATGACTAAAGAAGATTAAAATTGCCTTGTGAAAGTAACACCAGAAATTATTAAGAATTTACTCATAAACTAACAATCTTTAAGCAACCAGAAATGAACGTGTAAATAATCGAAAATTGTAATTACACTTGAAGAAATAAAAGCAAATAAGCAAAGATAATACATTATATCATTATATATTATTATATGTATAGGTATACATTAATATTATATATTTATATTAATTTAATATATTATTAAATAAATATATTATATTTATATTAATTTAATATTATATATTTATAATATTATATATTGTATAATATTATTATAATACAATAAATACCTCAAATACAGAAAAATTATGGAATAATTATAAATGATTTTCGTAAATACCTTGCGATAAATCATAGAACACGCCGCAACACGAACTCGCATTCCCATTGCTTGCAAAATATAAAAGAAGTTATGATGCAATAAACCCGGAAGAAAGCAGCAAAGGGCCAATAGTACTGCGAGTGTGTAAGCCATTCCAACCGATATATCCCCTGTAAAATATCTTAATAATTGTCCAAGTATCACCGCTTGTCCGAGTTTTAGTATCTCCTATAATATTGTGTAAACATAATTGTACTTTTAAAATTAACACAAAACCTCAAAAATGGGAAGTGGGAATAAAATCAACATAGATCGTATCATCATATATACAATAGCTTTCATAAAATTTCCTTTGGTTTTTGACTGTGTCTGTTTCAACATTTTATAATGTCTAAATAAGAAATTAAAATAAGTCATAATCAATTTTTTGTTAACTTTATAACTCAATTAGGTAATTATTTCACAACATCATATCCTTTATCAACAAGATATTTTTTACATTAAAAATATATAAAGATATTAATTTATTGTTTTTAAAGATTGCATTTACAATTTATTAATTTAAATTTCTTCACCATTTTAACCACGTACATGAACTAGGAGCGAACTTCCCGACCGTGCTTGACTATGGACTCAAGGATATATACAATCTGTATGTAAATGAATTTTTATTGAAAAGAAACAAAACCGTATGGTAATTTGTACAATCAAAACTCATATACTAAATATTTAAATTAAATACCTAGAAAATATTTGACCTCAAATATAATAATTTTGGATATTAAACATTTTAGGTCCCAAATTTAAATCGTTTTTGTATTTAAGTTCTACACTCAGCTTTTAATCTCACATTGGATACTCGAATATTATACTTATTTTTATCATTTATAAGAAATTTATAGATATTTATAAATATTTTTAAAATATTCCAAAAATAGGTAAAGAAAAAATATGTAAATTAATATGATAAATACAGAATAATATAATTTATTATTTTATTATTTAATTTTATATATCTTAAAGTGGACTGAGCTATCGCTTATTTTATCTGAAAATCATAAAAATATAAAATTATGTAATTGTAAAGATATTTAAATTGAAATTATTTTTGTGTTACTAAAATATAACAGCAAAAGTCAAACATTTGCTATTTCGATTTTATTTAAGTGTGCTTAGAATACATATTCATTCCCTTCAATATCGAAGATTCCGATAAATCATCTCGAAATGCCTAGTAGTATAAAATACTGATATGACTTCCAAATTTAAATAAAAATTATTTAATAAATTAAATATTATTTAATTAATTATATAATTATTTAATTATATAAATAAAAAAATTATTCAAATATTATTAATTATTATAATGTAATTATTATATTTAAAAAATGATTATATAAATAAGATTATTGATAAGATATAAATTTGACATTGGAATATTTGATACTATAATGATTTTTAGTATCGCTTAGAAATCGTACGTGAGTTATGTTAACGCTAATTATGTATATCTAATACGATGGAACGTATTTATATCAAGTACTAGGGTCTAAAAATGCAATTCATTAATGTTAAAGGCATATCCGTTCAGTATGCTTTTTGATCAGCTTTCTCTTCCTGATTATCAACAGATGTATTCAATTATAAAGACAGTATAATATGAATGTGTGCTTTTTAAATTATGAATATAAACCTAATTTACACAATTATGATGACATTAGTCGAAATACAAAATAATCGAAGCAATTGTTCAAGATCTTATTATCTTACTTGTTCAAATTAGCATGTAGTAGATGGGCACGGTCACAAGGTCTCGTGTCATGAAGGTCGTTCTCTGTCAAGTAATTTTTGTATGACTTTATAAATGTTCGATCGTGATATCTTAAAAAAACATGTAACAGTATTATAACACATATCTTAAAGTATACGAGAAAAATATTTTCGATAACCAATTAGCAGAGTCCTGTGGATTCCAATTCTTTTGAACAAATGAATATTCCTTCATATCGATGATATCGGATCTATAAGTAAAATGTTAACGGAAATGTTCCCGAAGCTTGTAAACCATAAACTAGTGAGATTTTTTATAATATTACATAATCTATATTGATTAATAAAATAATTAATTTTAATTAATTAAAATTAATTAATTTTAATTTGAAAAGTGTCTTACGTTTTAGAAGCAAAATAAAAATTATCGACAGCCAGTAATTTTTTTAATTTGCATAAAAAGTAGATGTGTATAATGTATTAATATTTTCAATTAAAAAAGTAAAAAATGAATTAAAATAATGCCATTATATGCTGTGTTGAATTATTTCTGCTAAGTTCAGTTTAATTTTAAAACATAACAAATCAAATCAGCATACTGATTTTTTTCGATATACAATGATAAAAAATAAATAATTGTAAATAATTACATAAGATTTAATATAATTTATTTAATTTGTAATTTAATATAAGATTTAATATAGATTTTAAATTTATAAAAAGTGAGAATTTAAAAAAAAGTCAATTTTTCCTGAATTTACTAATAAACAACAGAGGATGTATCATAATAAGGATTAAAGGTCATAAGGAAGAACTGCTGTGTTATCATGTTTTGGCCTATATTCCTCGACACAACATTGCAGCGGGGCCAAATACATGCTATGGCGTGTTTCCTTTGAAGTAATTGAATTATCTATTATTTTATTCTAACACAAAGTATATTATCTATTATCCATCCATAAAAATTTGCCGCTTAAGAATTTTGATTTATTTTTAATAATATTTTGTTGGTTTATATATACCAAATTTAATATTTTAATATTATGTGGATTTATACTTCGCTATTATAAGAAATAGAAACATATCATAAATCCTGCTTGATGTTATTTTTATAGTAACCTAGTTTAAAATATATATCTATTAAATTATTTAAATAATTTTGAAGAAAACTGATATCCTTACAAATTGTTGCAATTCTTAAAATTTCATTATTTAATGTATTATATTTAATATTATATTGTATGCATATACCATATACCAAAAACGGTTAGCGATTGTAATTTTCTGAAAATGCTAACAACGGTTAGCGAAATATCAAATAAAAATTTTCATTATTTCTTTGATTCAGCTCCTATAATTTTTTATTTGATTTTTATTAAGCATTAGTTTTAATCCAATAATTATTTATCAATAATGGATCATTATCAACTATCTAAAAAATATTAGTTTTATTAAGAATAAAGCTACCTTTTTTCACTTATTGAATAAAAATTCTTAGAATTAAATACACATATATCATCAATGTATCGAAACATATTTCATATCTTTATACAATTTAGATTTATTTTTTACGACACTAAGTACCATTTCATATTTTATAAAACTTAAAAATAAGGCAACTATTATTGGGCTACTATTACCTGCAATTGGAACACCTTATATTTGTCAAAATGTTTCTAATTTTCAAAAATTTTGATTTATCAAAATATTGAAGGCTTCTATTAATTCAAATTTATCCATATATGTATATTTACTTAGTGGTTTTTATGCGTTATAGTAATTATGTTATATATATATATATAAATTGTTATTGCGAAAAATCGCTTGAAACTGTGGTCCAGGAGCCAAAGCTGGCTACGATTGATTTTTAATCCATATTTGCTGCTAAATAACTGGACTTCGATCATCAGCTCCATCAGTATAATGTATCACTCCGAGACGATCCTAACCACCCAGCAGTCATCGTCAGTCGGATGAAGTGGTTAGGTACGTTTCGACTGCTTTTGTGATAACTATAAAGACACCAGCAATTCCTCACGATGCTATACGAAGCTCAGGTGCAGAAGCGTTTTTACTGGCTTGTTGCGTGTGTGGACCTTCTAGTTATTATTTATATAAGGCACAAATGCGTATCCGTTGATTACGAGGGCACTGAATTTCTCACAGGATTCCTGAAGGAATGCGTCATTTGTATAAATTGTTATTGCGAAAAATCGCTTGAAACTGTGGTCCAGGAGCCAAAGCTGGCTACGATTGATTTTTAATCCATATTTGCTGCTAAATAACTGGACTTCGATCATCAGCTCCATCAGTATAATGTATCACTCCGAGACGATCCTAACCACCCAGCAGTCATCGTCAGTCGGATGAAGTGGTTAGGTTACGTTTCGACTGCTTTTGTGATAACTATAAAGACACCAGCAATTCCTCACGATGCTATACGAAGCTCAGGTGCAGAAGCGTTTTTACTGGCTTGTTGCGTGTGTGGACCTTCTAGTTATTATTTATATAAGGCACAAATGCGTATCCGTTGATTACGAGGGCACTGAATTTCTCACAGGATTCCTGAAGGAATGCGTCATTGTATAAATTGTTATTGCGAAAAATCGCTTGAAACTGTGGTCCAGGAGCCAAAGCTGGCTACGATTGATTTTTAATCCATATTTGCTGCTAAATAACTGGACTTCGATCATCAGCTCCATCAGTATAATGTATCACTCCGAGACGATCCTAACCACCCAGCAGTCATCGTCAGTCGGATGAAGTGGTTAGGTTACGTTTCGACTGCTTTTGTGATAACTATAAAGACACCAGCAATTCCTCACGATGCTATACGAAGCTCAGGTGCAGAAGCGTTTTTACTGGCTTGTTGCGTGTGTGGACCTTCTAGTTATTATTTATATAAGGCACAAATGCGTATCCGTTGATTACGAGGGCACTGAATTTCTCACAGGATTCCTGAAGGAATGCGTCATTGTATAAATTGTTATTGCGAAAAATCGCTTGAAACTGTGGTCCAGGAGCCAAAGCTGGCTACGATTGATTTTTAATCCATATTTGCTGCTAAATAACTGGACTTCGATCATCAGCTCCATCAGTATAATGTATCACTCCGAGACGATCCTAACCACCCAGCAGTCATCGTCAGTCGGATGAAGTGGTTAGGTTACGTTTCGACTGCTTTTGTGATAACTATAAAGACACCAGTAATTCCTCACGATGCTATACGAAGCTCAGGTGCAGAAGCGTTTTTACTGGCTTGTTGCGTGTGTGGACCTTCTAGTTATTATTTATATAAGGCACAAATGCGTATCCGTTGATTACGAGGGCACTGAATTTCTCACAGGATTCCTGAAGGAATGCGTCATTGTATAAATTGTTATTGCGAAAAATCGCTTGAAACTGTGGTCCAGGAGCCAAAGCTGGCTACGATTGATTTTTAATCCATATTTGCTGCTAAATAACTGGACTTCGATCATCAGCTCCATCAGTATAATGTATCACTCCGAGACGATCCTAACCACCCAGCAGTCATCGTCAGTCGGATGAAGTGGTTAGGTTACGTTTCGACTGCTTTTGTGATAACTATAAAGACACCAGCAATTCCTCACGATGCTATACGAAGCTCAGGTGCAGAAGCGTTTTTACTGGCTTGTTGCGTGTGTGGACCTTCTAGTTATTCTTTATATAAGGCACAAATGCGTATCCGTTGATTACGAGGGCACTGAATTTCTCACAGGATTCCTGAAGGAATGCGTCATTGTATAAATTGTTATTGCGAAAAATCGCTTGAAACTGTGGTCCAGGAGCCAAAGCTGGCTACGATTGATTTTTAATCCATATTTGCTGCTAAATAACTGGACTTCGATCATCAGCTCCATCAGTATAATGTATCACTCCGAGACGATCCTAACCACCCAGCAGTCATCGTCAGTCGGATGAAGTGGTTAGGGTACGTTTCGACTGCTTTTGTGATAACTATATATATATATATATATATATATATATATATATATATATATATATATATATATATATATATATAATCAAGAATTTTGCCAAAAACCGGAGTTCGATTACAAGCAGAGCAGACTTCGTTATCACTCCTAGACGATCTGATGGTAGCCGGCAGCACTCATCAGTAGGGTGAACTACCATCAGTCGTTTCGGCTGCCTTGTGATAAATTGAAAAGGCATCTCCGAGAATTCGCTGACGTGGTAGCATGGGCATAGCCTCTTTAAGCAAATTACGTGCTTTCCAGATCATCCTAATTTAATCGGCAGGAAATTTTATTGCTGTCGTTGGTTGTTTTCTAACAGGATCCTTTGAGGATACATTTTTATAATATAAGAGCAGAATGGTTTACACTGTTCTCCGGGAGCTTACAAGCTACAGTTGTATAATCAAGAATTTTGCCAAAAACCGGAGTTCGATTACAAGCAGAGCAGACTTCGTTATCACTCCTAGACGATCTATGGTAGCCGGCAGCACTCATCAGTAGGATAAACTACCATCAGTCGTTTCGGCTGCCTTGTTATAAATTGAAAAGGCATCTCCGAGAATTCGCTGACGTGGTAGCATGGGCATAGCCTCTTTAAGCAAACCACGTGCTTTCCGGATCATCCTAATTTAATCGGCAGGAAATTTTATTGCTGTCGTTGGTTGTTTTCTAACAGGATCCTTTGAGGATACATTTTTATAATATAAGAGCAGAATGGTTTACACTGTTCTCCGGGAGCTTACAAGCTACAGTTGTATAATCAAGAATTTTGCCAAAAACCGGAGTTCGATTACAAGCAGAGCAGACTTCGTTATCACTCCTAGACGATCTTATGGTAGCCGGCAGCACTCATCAGTAGGGTGAACTACCATCAGTCGTTTCGGCTGCCTTGTGATAAATTGAAAAGGCATCTCCGAGAATTCGCTGACGTGTTAGCATGGGCATAGCCTCTTTAAGCAAACCACGTGCTTTCCGGATCATCCTAATTTAATCGGCAGGAAATTTTATCGCTGTCGTTGGTTGTTTTCTAACAGGATCCTTTGAGGATACATTTTTATAATATAAGAGCAGAATGGTTTACACTGTTCTCCGGGAGCTTACAAGCTACAGTTGTATAATCAAGAATTTTGCCAAAAACCGGAGTTCGATTACAAGCAGAGCAGACTTCGTTATCACTCCTAGACGATCTGATGGTAGCCAGTAGCACTCATCAGTAGAGTGAACTACCATCAGTCGTTTCGGCTGCCTTGTGATAAATTGAAAAGGCATCTCCGAGAATTCGCTGACGTGTTAGCATGGGCATAGCCTCTTTAAGCAAACCACGTCAGCGAATTCTCGGAGATGCCTTTTCAATTTATCACAAGGCAGCCGAAACGACTGATGGTAGTTCACCCTACTGATGAGTGCTACCGGCTACCATCAGATCGTCTAGGAGTGATAACGAAGTCTGCTCTGCTTGTAATCGAACTCCGGATTTGGCAAAATTCTTGATTATACAACTGTAGCTTGTAAGCTCCCGGAGAACAGTGTAAACCATTCTGCTCTTATATTATATATATATCCAAATACAAGATTAATTAATTTTTCTAACGCCTCGTTAATATCTAGTAAGTCTAGATTTGTATAAAGCGTACTAAAATCGTATGTATTTATATTTTAAAAATTTATTCTTTTTGTCTGTTCTAAAAATTCTTTTGTAGAATTAATACTGAAATAGTGTTTTATACCAGTATTTAGTTCAATTACCCTACAACATTTCTTAAAGTGTGCTTTAATTACTTTAAGTATTTTATTCATATAGACAGAAAGTGGTTTTAATGTACATTTAAAAGAGCTACATATGAACCTAGGTTTTAGTAGGTTTTTATGTAATTTTGGATTTCAATATAATATAGGTATAGATTTTTATCTGATTACATCTTAATACCTTTTAATATATATACTATACATTTTAACATATTTTTTAATAATTAATATACATTTAAATGTATCCAATTTTAAATTATCGTACGCCATATGTTTTGCCTCTTGTTCACTTTAAATTACTCTGCAGTAAATTATAGATGGATTGCAATACTATCGAAGAAAATGGTTTTAAAAAAGCTGCAAATGTGAATATCACTTACAAGATTAATTAAATGACAATTATTTATTATTCAATTATCTATTATTTATTATTCAATTCATAAAATTTGACTTTTATTTTAAATTTTAATTATTTATGAGCCAATTATCTTTTATTTATTGGTCAATCATCCATTACTTATTAGTCAATTCGTTAAAATTGACTTTTATTTTAAATTTAAATTTTAAATTTTAACTTGATTTAATAATAAATTATATATAATCTTATATAATTATTTATTATCTTCTTTTTTATTTATATATCATGGAAAATACGTTGTTATATGAAATTTTATACAAAATTATTTAATTATTTATTATTTCATTATTTTTTATTTATCATTACGTTTAATTTTTAAATAATTTAATATACGTAGACTAAGTAACCCGATCTAATCGGATTTAAATATTCGAATTCTGTAAATATGTAAGTAAACTGTTTTAAATTGTACATATGACTAAGATACACTAACACTTGAGGAAAAAATATTTCATTGCTTAGGCCCTACAATCGAGTAAAAACGATCAGCGGTAAGCGAAATATGTCGTTGCACATATAATGTTGTAGTGGATTTACTACGTAGCGAAATCTAAGTTCTAGATTTTTATAGTAATGTAGGTTGTATGAATCGTGAAAAGAAATTTGCAAGTATTAGTATACAAAACGTGTTAGTTTAAACCATATGCGATCAATGATGTCAAGCCAAGAAAGTGAATTAGAGAAAGTGGTATGTTATTGGATTTCGTAGACGAAATTTGAATCTAGGATGTATTTTATATGTTTTTAATAATTTGAGCGAAAATTTCGGATAATTAAAAGGACGGCTGACAGAATAATTAAGCTTGGAATACAGCAAAGAGTTAACCAATTTCAATGTAGTGAGAGTATTGAGATGATGACTTATATTTTTTAATTATTAATTTTTTAATAAAAAATATAAATACAGGAGAACTTTTGTCTTCTTCGTAGAGAAATGACATTCTTTTAGCAAGACTGGCTGCTACCACCAGCCGACCATGTTCTTGCCTTTTGAAGTTGTCGCCAGAACACTGACAGCATTTCCAAATTGGATGGCGATGCTTACGTTTTGGAGGAGGCATGAAGTAGCACGTGAATCACCGGTAACGTGCTTCAATCTTTTTCCTATATCCTTAGCAAGAGCCAAAGCGGAAGAGCCCAGTGATCCATACATATCTACTCCAAAACCGCAAAATATGTGGGACATGGTCAAGTCGGCATATTTCAGCAGTTTCCGCTTTTTGGCATATGAAGCTGCTTCGCCCGCTCCTCTGGTTGCGTTGCTAACATTGCTGGTTGCGAGGGTGTTCATGCAAGTGGCGTCCCACATCAAACATTTCCCTTCACGCCAAGGGAAAATGGTGACTCCATCAGGACGTCGACCGTCCGATCTGCATACATTGGATGGCTCTAGAATGTTTGGGGTGTTGACGGTGTTGAGAACTCTGCTTATCACTGAATTTATTTCCGCGTGTCTGGGGAATCTGCCTCTCGAAATTCTGCATGCTAATCCGTGTCGTCCTGACTCGTCAACAGACGCTCCACAATACTATATATATATATATATATATATATATATATATATATATTATATATATATATATATATATATATATATATCCACTATGTTGGCTGCTGCAGTGTGGCAGATTACTTTTGGTAGCGAATCGTATTCTAACGATATATTAGAAAGATACCTTTAATTTAACTTGAGTGCATCTATGAGCTGAAGTTCTTCTGGATATGACACGACATTATCATCAAGGTATTGTTCTTATTCTTGATACATCAAGACGCTACTAATCATCCTGAGTGAGTCTCATCGGCTGCTGACCCAGACCTAAATTTCACGTTTAAAATAAATTAAATATATGAGGCTTATCATTTAAAGTCACAAACGTCACCAAATTCTTCATTTCTTTCGCTATAACTGCTGAACATGGATTCATTTATCAACATACTGATTCTACAAATCTTCCAAAAGGAACCATAGATGGTTCCTTGGGTCTTAAACCGAGTGTCACCTAGTTTGTTATTAGAATTTCTGATCTTTTTCTTTCCTCACAACTAAATTCTTTTTAAAATTTTGCTACTACCTCTCGATATTATCGATCCTAGAAGTTTCTTGATTAAACATTATTTCAAAATTATATGGTACAAATGGTTTCACTCTTATCTAACTCATATATCCTTTAAGGTTGAGTTTAATTTAACTTTCTCACCTCTTTATCTAATCAATCATTGCGTATCTATAGGTTCTGCTCGTGGCCATCTCCTATTTACACGTTTTCTTAGTGACCTAAGATATATAGCTCTCTACATGGTTTTCATTTAATTCAAAATGCAGACGACATTGACTGTGTGCGGACTGTGATCCTTCATACGTTAATAACCTTGCAAACACTGCTTCTGTCTGCTTGTATAATCTCTATATACATTTGGCGTTATTACTTTCTACATAAGGTTATTTCGGATAATTAAAAGGACGGCTGACAGAATAATTAAGCTTGGAATACAGCAAAGAGTTAACCAATTTCAATGTAGTGAGAGTATTGAGATGATGACCGATTCAAACGAAACTCTTATGATTATATATATATATATATATATATATATATATATATATATATATATATATATATATATATATATATATAGATTTTATCGTATGAGATCATGAAGATCGATTGGAATCGGGACTGGTGATCCTTTGATGGATTCTTATTTATGTAACGAATAGTTGCTAGGTCACACGAAGTGACTTTCGCATTGAAAACCAGCTACAGAATCCTTCCTTCATGATATCCAATTCCATACACCCTGACTACTAACGGCCACATTGCCACAGCCGTTTTCGTTTCGCCCGCTTTTTGCCACATGTTGGTAGCCCCGGGCTCGTCAGAAGGCTGACTACCAACTCTTCGCCTTTTGAAATTTGACTTATCCGAGATTCGAGCTGTCGCTCTCCGTACTTGGCTTGCGCTCTTGACTGCTAGGCTACGAATCCAGAATTACCAGATTTCACACAGTATATGAAAACTTCCATCATGATATCCAGAAACTGCATTGTCCGAGATGCTTCTCTGGCATCTAGCAGTCAAGAGCGCAAGCCAAGTACGGAGAGCGACAGCTCGAATCTCGGATAAGTCAAATTTCAAAAGGCGAAGAGTTGGTAGTCAGCCTTCTGACGAGCCCGAGGCTACCAACATGTGGCAAAAAGCGGGCGAAACGAAAACGGTTGTGGCAATGGCACCGTTAGTAGTCAGGGTGTATGGAATTGGATATCATGAAGGAAGGATTCTGTAGCTGGTTTCCAATGCGAAAGTCACCTCGTGTGACCTAGCAACTATTCGTTAGATAAATAAGAATCCATCAAAGGATCACCAGTCCCGATTCCAATCGATCTTCATGATCTCAAACGGTAAAATCTATAATAAGCATGCCAGAGAAGCATCTCGGACAATGCAGTTTCTGGATATCATGATGGAAGGTTTCATATACTGTGTGAAATCTGGTAATCCTGGATTCGTAGCCTAGCAGTCAAGAGCGCAAGCCAAGTACGGAGAGCAACAGCTCGAATCTCGGATAAGTCAAATTTCAAAAGGCGAAGAGTTGGTAGTCAGCCTTCTGACGAGCCCGAGGCTACCAACATGTGGCAAAAAGCGGGCGAAACGAAAACGGTTGTGGCAATGGCGCCGTTAGTAGTCAGGGTGTATGGAATTGGATATCATGAAAGAAGGATTCTGTAGCTGGTTTCCAATGCGAAAGTCACCTCGTGTGACCTAGCAACTATTCGTTAATATATATATATATATATATATATATATATATATATATATATATATATATATATATATATATATATATATATATATTTATATATATATATATATATATATATTGTAATTGAATTAAATCGCAAAAAAGACAGAAATAAATAAGAGCACATGATGTGTTTTTTATAAACGCGTTTCGCTTCAACAAAGCTTCGTCAGTAATCACAGTTTTTTTATTGGAACATTCATATATACAATACAATGTAACTCATATCTCAGGAAGAATTCTCAGATAAAAGTCTTATATTATTTTCATTTCTGAGTTTTTATATTTTCATAAATA
>WNNJ02002444.1:0-46451 GCA_012934845.2 Pomphorhynchus laevis
TGATTTAGAAAAGACCACACCCATAGGAATTGAAGGGGACTGACATTAACCAATTTGAAGCAGTTTTGATAGATGCTTGATCTAAGCAGTGAATACAATAATGTGATAAGAACATTTTCATTCAATCGAAGATTTCTTTCTTTTGCTGTATTATATTGGAAATTATAGTTGATAAATATATCTTAACGATTTCGTATCATTTACTTGATTTTTAAATGTAAGCTCATACTTTGCGAATGTTTAGATTGTAGTTTAGTTTGCCATCATGGATTGCCTATCCCAACTCCTCCAAATTGTGCCGGAATTTCGAGTATTTACTTTTTATGATCGAATCCAGCAAATGCAGTCAATTTTGGTAATAGAGTATATTACTAAAATATTCGATTATAAAGTTTTAAACCATTCCTCCTGATTCGGAGTTGTTTGTTACAAGAAACATCATTTGATTAAATTTCTATATTCTAAGCGGCATACGCTAAATGAGATCGACGCGTGCTACCGTAAATAGACCTTCAATCAGTATTGATATCATATTTTTTTATCTTCTCATAAACACTGTTTTTAACCAATTTTGTTGTTCTATAGGAAATATACATACTTTCAATCCTTCATCGTTAATGTTTACTTCAGTGTTAGAAATTTCACACTTTTCCTTATCCCGGGTTTTTGCAAAAGCAAATATTTTGCATTTTGGAGCATTCGGGAAAATTTATATGTTGGTGCAATCTCGTAAGCAAGTGTCCAAATTTGAAGTAGTTCATTTGGAGTGCTCATAAAATAAGCGTCATCAGCATAACATAATGACTCGATGTTCGGAATCTTGTTTAAAGATTGTATTATTATTTCATATTTATATTTTAGTAATATAGATTATATTACTATTTCGGTAATATATTCTATTGCCAAAATTAATCAATAGTATTTTGGTTAGAGCAAAAAGTGGAATGGCCATGGAATCTCCCTAGGTGATTCCATTTTCTGTAATTAATGTATCACCATATGATCCCTGGAACGTTGGGCATCGATATAAGTTTGAAGTGACTATGCATATTGAGGGGCATAACACACAATTAAGACACTATAACATAACTTTTCTGTCCAGACAATTGAATGTTTTGCTTGCGTCAATATTGAGTAGAGATGTTCCTGGTTTTGTTGACAATTCCGATCTAGTGCGATGAATAACAGATTTATTAGCAAACTTTCAACCTCCACATAATTGTTTGCATCCACATTATGACTGAATATAATCCCTATACGGTATTAAAATTACTTTTCATAATAAAAATTAATAATAATTAATGGAATTTGTGCTCCCGCTTTTTTAAAAACTGTTTAGCCTAATTTATACAGTTTAATGTTGTTGAAATCAAAATGAGTATCGAAAATTTAATTTTCTTTTATTTTAATCAAAAGTTAAACTACATTATGAGAAAAATATTAGAGGTCAGGGCTTGAAACAATTATAAGATATTTCGTATATATTTCGACATGGCTGGAGAGTTTGGGTTTGAATTAATGCGTCGTACTGAAAAAAAAACGTTAAATTTAAATTTTACGTCAAAGTTAATTAAAAATCTCAAAATTTTACACTGATAACTATAAACTTTTATGATGTTTTTATTATATTTATATTATATTTACTAATAGTTGTGTTCTAGAACATACTGCATGGACTCGCTCCTGTGGATCAAACGATAATCAATTTTACATTTTTGCAGATTATTAAAATTAATTTAAACGTAAAATTACTTATGAAATCTCGCATTAGCGATACAATCTGTTCGAATCGATTTTCTTTTTGCTTTTGTTTCCATTATAATCCAAAAAGTTATGAATCAAGTATTATGCAATTTGCACCACATTTTTTCTTATTGTGTCGTTTTAATTAATTCCGTATGATTTCAATTGTTTGAGAATGCTAACTATTTGACAATACAAATTCCGAACTGCAGTTTACGATATAGTTCTGGAAATTGTATCCTTCCATTTTTCAACACCATTAAATATATATCTCTTCCACGTATCTGGAATAGTTATCGATTTAGATACGGATTTTGTTTGTAACAATATTTATCCATATTCCATATTTAAAATTCGGATTAGTATTAGTTAGAACAGTAAATTAGCAGTTATTAATGATTTAATCAAATCAGCTAATTGAGTCTATGTTTTTAATATAATTATAAAATAGACAAAACATAATAATGCTAAATCAAAATTTAATAATTAAATAATAAAATAAATAATTGTTATAAGATTTTTTATAATTTAAATCAAGTTAAGATAAAAAATTGAAATTTAAAATTTTAATATTAGAGATACAATTGAATGGATTGCCCGCAAATAAAAGTCATTCTTATGAATTGACTAATAAGTAACAGACGTTGTATCAGAATAATGATTAGAGATTAGAGGTCATCAGGAAGAACTGCTATGTTATCATGTTTCGGCCCCTGTTCCTCGACCCAACATAGCAGTGGAGCCAAATACTTGTTAATGACGTATTTTCTCTAATGAAATTTGATTATATAGTGTCTTATTCTAATACAAAGTATATTATTTATTATCCATCCATAAAAATTATCCGCTAATGATTTTAAATTTTTTTAATATTATTGTGTTGATTAATATATTTTACTATTTTCTGCTTGATAGTTTTTTTAGTAACCTAGTTTAAAATATACATCTATTTAATTATTTGAATGATTTTGTAGAAAGCCAATATCATTACAAATTGTTGCAATTCTTAAAATTTCATTATTAATGTATTATATTATATGACATGCATGAATGCTCATGCAAAAATATGTTTCTTGTAAATTTAAATACGTCATCTTTACGATATAAATTAAAAGTATTTTTAATTGATGTTAATTTAATGCTCATATCAAGATATATACTTTCTTTATCATTAATATTAGTTTTATTAAGAATAAGGCTACCTGGATAAATTTGTTTGCTTAAACAAATTAATAAACAGACGCGAGATCAGAAAGCCATATATGTAAAAGATACAATTCATGTCCGCGCAACACGGAAGATCGCAAAGCTACAACATTACTAGAATATCCTTCGTGATTATGGACAATGCACCGAAAGGATAGAAGCCTTATTAGATAAAATATGCCTTCTAATTGGCCTTCAATATTTTAATTAAAATATAAATAGCAATAAGCCTTCATTATTAGTAATATAGGCACTCAATATTAGTAATATAGGCCTAGTAATATTAGTAATATCGGCCTTTAATATTATTAATCCTAATAGGACTTCGATATTATTAATCTTAATATGCCTTCAATATTCTAATTGAAATATAAATAGTAATTGAACATAATAAAATTTAATATCAAATAAACAATACTCGTATATACAGCTCACACAGATTCGGCAGACGCATTATAGAACAGACACGAGATCAGAAAGCCATATCTGTAAAGGACAATTTACAGAAGTATAATACTCTAATTGTGGCCTGACGAATGTACATAATAATCTAGTAAATCGCTTGGTTTCAACTTAAAAAACAAATTCTTAATGAAGCACAAAATACGATAGCGTTGGTACACATCATGATTATATATGAAAATACTTTGAGTAACTGCAGATAATGATAACTAAGTCACTATATTTTGAAGCAGTCATAAATTCCTAATAATTCGGGTGTCATTTGAAACTATTCCGCTACTATCGAATCTCATTATAACATTTTTATCGGTATTCAGCACTAGTTCTGAAACGTCACATCATATCTCAATGCAATCCACATCACTTTGCAAGGATTCAAAGTTCATCAGCAATAGCAAGGTGGGGTTTAAGTCGCTTAAATAAATCATTTAAAATACAATGAACAAAAGCGACTTCAATAGAGTACCTCGAGATACACCTCGTGGTACATTGGAAAATGTACTCAGATGTGCTTCTTGATAGTATTGTCAAGGGAGTTTTACTTCAAGGTGAAGAGGCTTGAATGTTTTACCAGTGAGATTTCGCGATCTTTCCTTGACTTAATTGCACTTTAGCGAATTGTACATTCAGTTGATAGTTTTCGTGTGGATGCAGTTAGATTTGGAGAAAATATGAGATTGCGAGGCCATTGTATGATGCTGTTTAAAAAATTGCCGTGTAAGCTGAAAAAATTTACAGACTGTCTAAACGGGCAGTAGATGTTTGGAATAATTTACCTGAAGATACCGATGATGTCACCAATTTCCTCGCCTTCAAAAACAGGGTTCGACGTTGGATATATGATCCTGCTGATTTGTCACTTTTTCTAACTTACCCATTTAGTTGATCTTTTTTCTGCCTTATGTAATCGTCTTAAAGCCTTATGGCTAAGTATGTACATATATAATATACATACCAACCAGGGACAAAGGGAGAATTTTGAACGAGTTGATCCTCAAAAACGTTGTACTATAATGTTCACCGAAAATTATTATACTATTTAAAATATTTTTCTATTCTCGATAATAGTCGTATCTGATTAAATTATAGTAAATACGATATAATAGTACCAAATAAATATTTAGTATTTTTGACGGTCTATATTCAGCCGCCACAGTCATCTCTCGAACGTGTAACATTGTGAATATTGGTTTATTTAAAAGTAGACTATGCAATAAACATAAGAGTTTTAAAATACCCAGTTAATAATATCAAATTTAGTAATATGTGCTTAAAACATGACAGTTGGGATAATACCGTCAATTGATAAATTAACTTAAGTGTATCGTATAAATATTATTTGCTTTACATTTCAATTAATCTTATTAGTGTTCAGTGATATGGAAGAGTCATATATTGTTATACATTGACAATTCAAATTTAGCAGCTGGGGCGTATAATCTTTAGGACAATGTAATATAATATATAAAAGTGCTTCGACAGAAATTACATACATTATTGCTATTTGTTACAAAAAAATAATAATTTAATTTACAATTAACGCAATATTTTTTATAGTTTTAAGAATTTAATATTTTTACTTGAAGGCATACATGAGATTAATTGTAAACAGTGGATTTTTGAAATTCTGTGTTATGCGTACCCCTTGACTCTTATTATCGGCAACTACAAAGACTTCTGAGCGAAACTAATCTCAGATTTCCGTAGATCAGTGAGTTTTTGGTAGTTATGGTCTTCGTTCATTTGATTATTTTCTTGTTTTCTTGTTAATTTTTTCTGTTTATAATTTTGATTTTACTGTTCTGTTTATAGAAAAGATTTTTATATCTTGAATCTTAATCAAGATTTTTATAATCTGGATATAACTTTTCTGTTTATAGATTATTTAGGTTTTGCACGTCATATATTTTATTATTTAGTATATTTCTTTCTGCCATGGAGGCAGGAGCAGTGAATGCAAACTGTAAGGTGCACGTAGTTCCAGCTTTCAGTAATCAAGTTCTTGATTCCATAAAAAACGATATACTGTTCAACTGTGATGGGAAGGTATATTAAATGATAGGGAATTTTTTTAGATTATTTGTTCATTTGTAAAATCTTTTTC
This sequence comes from Pomphorhynchus laevis, assembly GCA_012934845.2. Classification (NCBI taxonomy): domain Eukaryota; kingdom Metazoa; phylum Acanthocephala; class Palaeacanthocephala; order Echinorhynchida; family Pomphorhynchidae; genus Pomphorhynchus; species Pomphorhynchus laevis. Next base: position 5,516 of record WNNJ02002444.1, read on the forward strand.
GAATAAGATTGCTGTTACGAAAAAACGTTATTTACAAAGGTTCTTATGGAACCTTAATATTGCATAATAGAGATCAATAGGAAAATTTTTTAAAATGTTTTGGATAAACATTGTAACATTTCCATAAAGGATTTGTCACCGCGTTTGCTATTTATTATTAAAAATATACCATCATATGCCGATAAAGGATATTTATATTCTTGGAAGCGATCTCTACTTATGAACTTTAAATGTAATCTCTTTTTGGGCTTTAATCTTTGTTTTACCCTTATTAAAAAAGATGAATATACATATCCTCACTGCAACTGGTGTCACAAATGGGGACACTGGGCCTCCTCCTGCAGTGAGACACCTACGTGTGGAGCGTGAGGGTCGTCCCACTGTGCGGCTCTACAGACTGATCTTCGTTGTGAGGCCCCTCCATCATGCTCCAATTGTGGGGTGTAGGTGTCATCCTGCCTGAAGCAGGAAATGTGCTCAGTTCAAACAATACTATGGCAAATTCCACAAGTCTGGTGCCGTGCTTAGACCTGAAAATTTTTCGAGTGCTGCCTCCCTACGCACGGGGGATGCTGACATAGTGCGTGCGATGGATGCAAGAGTGGAAGCGATTTATATGAAAATGGAAAATCTAATTTCAAAGGTTGTGTCTGCATTCTGCACAAATCCTTCGATTCTTTTTGCCACAATTCCGTCATCTAAAAAAGGGGGCTTCGGCCCATACTGTCCCCTCGCTCAAGATCGGTCAAATGTTGAGTGACAAACAGCATAGGGGAAATGAAGACGCTGTCCAGGGGCAAGTACCGACCCCGGGTGGGGCTAGTGGCGGGAAGGGTAACCTTCCTGCACCTAGCTCTGTCTAGGTAGGCAATCCCCCATCCAACTAATCCATCACAATGCAGAGTACTCGTGAGCCTTTTTCACTGAATGTCCTTCAGTGGAATTCGAGAGGTGCTTCTGCCCTTAGACTTTTATCTGGTAGAGATGCAGATGTTATAGTCCTTCAGGAGACGCGGTCTATCCGTCTTCCCCAGGACATTACTCGATTTATCCTAAAGCATATATGTTCCAACAATACTCCGTACATAAACCCACCTCACTCCTCTTCATCTCAAGGACTCTTGACCTTAGTAAAGTGCACCTTAAGGTCCTCCCTCCTATTAAACTACTCATGTCCAGCCATGTCTTGTTTAGTAGTTTCACTCAGTAAGAATGGTAAACGCCTCAGTCTAGCTAATGTCTACATCAGTCCACGGATGATTCACAACAACCGTGACCTCCTTTATAGCATTATTGACAGCGGTTATGACATGATACTTGGGGATTTCAACGACAGGAATGGTCGTTGGATCAATGCAGCACTTTGCAGAGCTAGGAACTGTTATCTTATTCACAAACGCCCATCCCCTAACTTTCATTGCACATCAACAAATTCTATCTTCGACATTTTACTGATTCACTCGAGGTGGCTGTTAAAACCCCTCTGCACGGAGCAGTCGCGCCAGCAATTATCCACCTCTCATGACCTAATTCGTTGGAGAATTGAGGAAGATATGTTGCTTCGAAGGGAGTTTCACTTTGATCCGATCAGAGTAGCTTTATTTCAAGCGGATATCCAAATCTTTCCCAGAATAGGAAATGAGAGTCTGACCGAATTTAATACCTACCTCTTTTCGCAAGCTACCGCGATTTTATCGACTACCTATAAAGGTCGTATATACAATCCCACTCCGACGAAACTCAAGGTCCTAGCGAAACTGCTTAACCTCCCTAATCTCTCTGTTTCCGCCAGACAGGCTCTCTCGAATGAATACTGGAGCACTAGATATTGGTTCCAGCTGAGTAGGGATAGGAAGAGTATTTCTCGTCTTAATCCTTCTCAGTCTTCCCTTTGGAAGATTTTCAAGAAGGAAAAGTTTGTTTGCTGGAAGGATAGAGCATTGGGTTGGATAGGGAATGTAGGCCTTGATAAAGTTTTGGAGGAGTCACTAGCCCTACACAACTATGGAGCCACTCAATCACCTCAACCAATCCCGCCTTGGTGTAACTTCAGGAGTAGGGATCTATCTGTTACGGATATCCTTAACTCCTGGGGTCCACTCCCGGGCACCTCCAAATCCGTCGCTCCACTTTCTTCTCGGGTCTGTCAGCTTTTGACAGTTGATCAGAGAAAAGTGGTGGCCGTCACAATGCTTTTAGCCTCCCCATCCGATGTAGCAGGCATCAATATTAGTAAGCGTGTTTTTATGCCCCGCGCAGACATTTTTTTCTATCAATTTGATAAATCTTGGAAAGGCCTACAGCGTTTAGCAGAAACATTAAAATAAATAATTTATTTTATTTCTTCAATCATGCGTAATAATCAAACTATGTCAATTAGAAATAAAAATAAGTGATGCACATTATATTAATCTTAAATTATAATATTACAATTTTATATATTAAAATTATAATTATATAATTTAATATAAAATTATAGCTTTATATTTATTTTTACAAATTAAATAATTACTAAATAATCAAACCAAATTTAATTTTACGAATTAAATCCATTGATTTTACTTTCAAAAGTCCTTTGTTTTTACTTTTGTTTGAATTGCCGTGGTTGCGTATATGGGAAATATTACATTCAATTAATTTTGCTAATGTAACAAAAAGTTTGCTAAATGCATCAAGGATTTCAATATCAACAAACACGGCAATAAAAACATGACTGGTGATAACGAGATGGATAAAACGGATTTACTTGTAGTCTCCGTCGTTAGTATGAGAGTTAGGAGGAAAGGAGCAAATTTGATGTTTTTCTTTTAAAATATCTTATGGATTTTACTTCGAAAATCTACTATTACGGCCGTTGATGCACACTGGTCACATTGTTAATCCACAATGTGCTAGTGATATGTAGCAACTACTGCTACACGTGCGAAAGATTATGCCTATCATAATTATGCTATATGTAATTATTATATATGTAAGCAGAAAATGCTTTCAGTCAATGTCATGTAGATCTCATTTTCGAAAAATGTGTCAATGCATGTCGTATTAGGGTTAATATTTAAACCTAATTTTTTGGATATGCAATTCTGCAAAAAAAATCATTTTATGTGAAATACAATGGTATATATTATGTTTCCGTATCTTGCTGGGTATAAAAATAATTTTAATTTAATTTAAATTTAATATTAATTAAATTAATATTAAATAAAATATAAACATTTTATTATAAATTATTTTGATTTATGTTCGAACAAATTATATTATCTATTCTGATAATTTTTTTAAATAATGATATATTTATTTCAAGCTTTGTACAGGAAAAGCGGTTCCCGCAAATGGGCCATTAAAAAAATCTATTTATTATCTATTCTGATAATAAAATAAATAATTGTAAAATTTAAAGAGTCAAGCATAAAATATCAAACTCAAATAACCCGAACCTTGTTAATCCAATGTCCACATAATAGCTCAGATGGCACTCTAGCAGCAGATGTTTGTGGTGTGTTTCGATAAGCTATAAGAAATTGCAAGATTAACAGCGAATTCTTAGAGGATTTCGATTTAAATTCTACACATCTTTTGAACTGTCCAATAAAACTTTCCACCAACCCATTTGTCTGTGGTTGTTGTGATGATGCTGTGATGTGTCTAATTATACTATACTGCAAAACTTCTTAAACTCTAATGACTGAAATAGTGTACCATTGTCTGAAATTAATTCTTCTGTCACTTATGTCGTGCGAAATGCATCCCAAGCATTCCTAGTGTTTCCATAGACTAAATGTTCGCTAATTTATGAACATCCGGTCACTGGCTGAAATCATTAAGAACGAATACTTGTCCAAAGATCAGACCAGCCAAATCAAGTTGTGGTCGCGCTGCTGGCCTGTGCATTTGGCAAAGTTGACATTGTCCGACCCATTTTACTATATCGTTATACATTCCGGGGCACAAACAATATAGTCGATCTATACTTTTTCATTGCGCTTATGACGGGATATCCCCAATGTAGTGTTTATAATGCATTAGTTCGCAAAGTAATCGGAATGACGATTCATTGTAGCCATAGAATCATTCCATTCTCGGACGACAGTTCTGTATTTATAGCAGCATATGGCTGTAATTGATCCTTACATTGATTAGGCCAACCTTTTTTTATAAATCGTCTTACTCGCTTGATCATGAGATCATTTAAGTTCACTGTATGTAATCGTCTAATGAGAAACCGATTTTTGACGCATCGTGGTCGTGAAGCATGTACAATCTCGCCAACTTCCTCTGTGTCCTCTCTTTCTTACAGGGAAGCATCGACAATATGCCCGCAAGCAGGTTTCAAGCCTCCTTGATATATTTGAGTTCGTAATCGTTTTATCCAATCGTAATCGGCCCATGGATTAGCCACTGTTTCGTCATCTTAGACAATTTCCAATTAGTTCCGAAAATATGTAACAGTAGTTTCTGATCACTTCAAAGTAAAAATATTCGCCCTGCTAGGTATTGGTGGTATAAGTTACGCTAAATAGAAGAGCCAATTGCTCCTTTTTCGCTTGGGAATAATTTTTTTAGTTGTCTTTAATGTTTAAGATATGTAGGATATGAGTTCGTACTGGTTATCATTTTGCTTTTGAAATAACACTGTCTACAATTCTAGATCACTGGCATCGCAAGACAAATGCGTCATCATGTCAATATTGTACGTCCTGCAAACTCTCAGGTCGATCAGACTTGTTTCACTGTTCTAAATGCTTCATTGTGCTCTTCGACCCATTGTCATTCACTATTTTTAACTATCAACCGATACAATAGTGCGCACGTTGTCTGTAGGCCAGGTATCAACCAGTTCAAAAAATTGACCGACCCAGAGACTGAGTTACATAGTGGCGTCTGCGATAATCTGTTTAATGCTGTAAGTTATAACTTAATAAGAGCGGATCGCTTTCCTTGTATGTGAGGTGGAGGAGCTGTAGCATTCGTTCTACAAGATCTCTCAACATCCTATATATCATATTTTTGTGATTATGGGTGGTCATATGAGTGTGTCTTTTACTGTTAATCATCAATTGTTAAAATTAAATGTTTGCGTTGTTTATAGATCTCTATCTTCATTTTGACAACAGTTCGGCTTGATGATTAGTTATCTAATTTTTGTTTATCTCAACGATTTGTCTTTTTAGGTGACTTCAACCTTCCGAATGCGGATTGGAATATGAATGGGTATCAACCCTGCTCAAGCGTATCAAAACAATTTCGTGATTTATTTCTTGTTGACCTACTTTCAGTGCAACATTGTAGAGAACCAACTCATGTCAATGATGCTACTCTAGATCTTGTGTTTACAAGATGTATTGGGGATATCGACAGTATTGCGTATTATCCTCCTTTTGGTAACAGTGATCACTGTGTTATCTTCATTAAATTAGTATACAAGATCGTTTCTAGGTCAAAATTGGGCTATCCGAAACGTAATTGGACTCGCGTGGATACCCAGCATCTCTTAGCTGCTTTCTACAATTTTTCTCATAGTTAAAGCTCTTCTACTGTTTCAGATCTGCTGATTATTCTTTATAACGTTTTCTTAAATTTGTCAGATAATTTCGCTCCGAAACGGAGAATTTTCACTAATTCTACTCACCCTTTGTGGTTTGATAATGAACTTTGTTCAATGTTAAAACTGCGGAATGCCCTATGGGCTATTACTCAAACCCATCATGGAAACCTAGACAAGTATCAGAATGTGCGCAACCTCTGCTATAGATTGAGAATTCAAAACGGATATCATTTGAAAAAGGTATTGTAAATTGCATCGGGAATGAACCAAAACTTTTTTGGTCATATGTGAAGGGTTCAAGGTATTTTACTGAGTCTGAAATTGCTGAATGCCTAGCGGAAAGATTTCATTCTCCATAAACTATTGTGTCGGCTATTTACCCTTTAAAATGGTACCCCATTCACAAATTACTTAGAATCTCATTAAGCCAATCAGTTCATCTTAAGTATTGAACTTAATCACAAGTCTAGACCGATTTGTTTCTCCTGGTCCAAATGATATTTCACAGTAACTAATTAATACGATTGGACCAGTCTTATATAGAATAGAAAGGAATTTATTTAGAGTGGCCTTTGTGGTGAATATTTCCACTTACAGGCCCACTATAAAAATTAAAAGACAAATTTACGTCCGATGAATGTTTGAACTTGTATGTAAAGTTATTGAATTGATTGCGGCTGGAAGTGTTATTTTAGTTCGTTTGCAAGAAGTAAGGCGATCAAGGAAGTTTTGAAGTGTTTAAGCGACGTCAATGATTTTGTGTCACGAGGAAGTTTGTTTCAAAGGTGTGGAGCAGCGATGGTGAACACACGATATTCTTGATTACCGTTGTGACGGGGGACGAAAAGCGAGTAGGAGCGATGACTTCTTAGGGAGAGACCAGTCGTCATATAGGATGCGCTATCAGGAAGATATAGATAAGGAGGAGTGTGCCGGAATTTGATTTGCCATGCAAGTGTGAGAATTTGAGAGGTTATGCGGCTCGGAATGTCGAGCCAGTTAAGGATGCGGAGGGTGTTGGAGATGTGGTCGTACTTGAGAAGGCGGAAGATGACTCTAGCAGCCGTGTGCAGAATCCTTTGAAAATAGTGAAATTGATATGCTGGACAGTTTACGACAAGACCTAAGCAATATTCTAGACGAGGCATGAAAAGGCTGGAGATTAAAATAGCTGTCGATTTGACGTCGAGGTTTCTACGGACACTTCGGATGTCACGGAGGATGAGGGAGCATGAACTGATCTTGCTTCGAATGAAAGGCAGAAACTAGAGATTATTGTCAAAAGGGACACCGAGGATTGTCAAGATAGTCACTTCTGGTAGACGGAAATTGTGTATACATACTGGAAAATCGAGGGTGTACGAGTGGCGCGGTGTTATCCACATGATGTTAGATTTCTCGTTGTTTAAAAACATACGGATTGAACAAAGTTATGCGTGAATAGCAGAGGCAAGACGATGCATCGGAAGCGAGGTTGGATGCAGATGTGAGTGTGCATGATGCATAGATTACTATATCGTCAGCGTACTGAATAACTTCAAAGCCGAAAGGGACCACGATGGAAGATAAATCACTAAGAAGAAGGGTGAAAAGAAGCGGCCCTAGAACAGATCCTTGTGGTACACCGCAGCTGAGAGGAACCGGCGCAGAAGAGTTGGAGTTGGAGACTACGTGATAAGAGCGATTTGAGAGGTAGGATTTGAACCAAGAAATAACATGAGACGAGAAGCAGTAAAGTTGTCTGAGACATGAGAGAAGTATAGTGTGATCAACTACATCAAAGGCGGAGGATAAATCAAGTGAAACTACAAGACTTACTAGATGTTTGTCAAGAGCAAGAAGTAGATCATTGGAGAGTTTTGTGCATACGGTCATAGTAGAATGTTGCGGTCGTTATGCAGATTGAAAAGGTGGAAACTTCGAATTTAATGATATGTAATTGCTTACCTGTCTGAGGATGAGACGCTCGAAAAGTTTTGAGATGGTCGGAAGGTTTGATATTGGTCTCTAGGAAGATACGAAACTGGGATCGAGATGATGCTTCTTTAATAATGGGCAAACTATAGCATGTTTGAACGACGAAGGGTAGTGTGATAAATGGATAGTCAAGTTGAAGACACTTGTGAGATAATGGCTGATGGTGTCACTTAGTAACTTTAGAATGTATGTTGGAACAGGATCGAGAGGAGAGGTTGAATTGGGTAATCGTGGTAGGGCATCAGATACACTTTCGATAGATAAAAGTGAAAAGTGAAACAGTTCAGTATGATATGGGGCTAGGTAGGAGAAACTAGAAAATAATAGTACGTGGATTGAGATCAAAGTTCGAGCTATTTTGCGTTGCAAATGAGATGCGAATTCGTTGGAAGAGATAGAGATAGACGTGACGGATTTGTTTCTACCCAAAAGGTTATTAAAGGATTTTCACGCGTGTTGATGATTGTCACGCAAAGATGTTTTGCTTTGCCAGTATGAGGAGCATTTTGAGTTTAGAAGATGTCGGTATTTGCGTTGAAATTCGAGGTATTCTGAGTAAGATGAGTTTAATAGCTCAGTGATATTACGACGACGGAATCTTGAGTGCATTCGGTGAAGGTGTCGTAAGGAGCGCTTTGCTCTTCGGCAATCACTATCGAACCAGGGCGCTGCTGACTGGCGGCGAGGCGTGCGTTGTTTGAAAGGCAAAATCATATCGAGTATGCCAATCAGTTCAGTGCTGTACATGTTGGTCAAGTCGTCAAGTGAAGTGTTAGTAAAGGCGGCAAAATTTAGGAGTGGGGACTAGAGAAGGTTTATACGCAAGTTATTTAGATCAAGTTGTTTCCATGGACGATATATATGGGTATGAGTAGGGTGTGGATGATCATTGGTTTCAATGTTAATGGTGAGAAGGTAATGGTGAGATAGGCCCACATCTTTCACAGAAACGGTGCTGCAAGTATACGATGTTCGAACAAAGATGCAATCAATGGTGCTACCTTGGATATGAGTGGATTCGGTTGGGATATATCTGAAGCCAAATTCTGATAATGTCTTGAGTAGGTGTGACGAGTGAGCGTGCACTCACTCGTCTGGATTCGGTTGGGATATATCTGAAGCCAAAGTCTTATAATGTCTTGAGTAGGTGTGACGAGTGAGTCTTCGCATGGATATGTCGTTTGTGGAATGCCAAGATTCGATTAGGCAGAGAAGTAAAAGTGGGTTATTTTGGAAGACTTCGAGTGCAAGGTCAAGTTTGTGAAGTAAGGAACGAATGTTGATGAAACCTATGTTAAGTGAGTATTTAGAAGGAGAATTTAGGGAGGATGATTTTGAGTTAAATGACGCGAAACAACCAAAGGAAGAGGAGGGAGAATCAGACAATTTTCGCCTCGTTGTTGTTTGCGATTTATCATGATGTCATATGGAGGGTGGTGATATATTTGGTTGAATTTCGGCGGAGATTAAATGATTTTTTTTGCAAACGAATAACTCGGTTATTGCGAATTATAAATTTATGCGAAGGATCCGCCAAACTTTTTTCGTGCAATTGTTTCCTGAGTAATTTTAGTGCTTCCACTTCAGGTGGTGAGAGATCCGGACTTACATAAACGTTGTGAAATCGAATCGATTCTCTCAGTTTGTAGTCATTGTTCAGAATTGACGTGGTGGTTGCTTCATCAGATGTAACAAGTATCCACGGAGGAAAATCTTGACGTTTTGCAGGGAGTCGGCGTAAATGCAAACGACATGTGGATGCATAAGACACGTTCAAGGATGCGATAAGATCCGATACTAAAGCAAGATCGTATGATGAATTAGGTAGTCCACGTATTATTACGTTTGACGAGCGCCGTTGTTGCCTATCACATGCTTGAATTATTGTTAGGGGGATATTGATTGACCATAGAATTGAGATGTTGCGAGTACTGAGCGAGTCACTTCTTTGCGGGTAATAGATGCGAAAGTTTGACGAGGTATTGAGAACTCTTGATTAAAAGTTGGCGCGGAAGGCGAAGAAGTGAGATTGAGAGATTCTTGTTTGTAGATCATTAATAGAGGAATCGGTGCTTGCTAACGACTGTTTTAAGTCGGATAATAACTTAGCAGAACATAACCCACACATAAAATCTTGTGTGAAAAATTCCCTGGAAACTTGGCATGGCACTTTTACGGAAGAATATATCGGACAATCCAACGCGGTACACTTTAAATCTAGTGAAGCAAACTCCCCTTGTGTGATAATAGATGACAATGATGGTAATACACAGTTTGGAATCTGAATAGCGCTAGCAGCAAGAGAAGGATCGAATTGCAACACAGAATCTCCAAGACGAGTTGTTGAGATGTTGTTGTAGCGTAATGTGGAATTTTCACTATTTAGAGGTAGATGGCTTTCTTTAGATCGTGATCGGTTTATTTCTTTGGAATTACCGTATTCACAGTTTTGAGCAAAGCAGTCCACGCAAGTACGGCCAGCCTTAGCACAGATGCAACTTCGACATATTGAGTTTTTACTGTTACAGGAACAGCAACGTGAAGAAGTAGACATTACTCGGTTGGATGTTCTTGAAATAGTTTTGCTTGCATTCATTTGCTCCATATGTCGCGGTTGTCGTTTGTGTCTTCCTTAGTTAAGCAATCGATTCGCGAATTAAATTCCTTTGCTGTAATACCGTAGATTGTATTCGTCACTGACGTGATTATTGTATGTTATTTATTGTATGTATATTAGGTCTCAAACTTTTTTCTTATTATTAGTGTATGTTATTTATCTCAAATGTATGTTTAAGCTCTTTAAAGTTTTGTTGTGTGCTAGCTCATTGCTAGCTCTCTAAATTTTGCCAGCTGTTCTGTGTGTGCTAGCTCTTTAAATTTTTGTTATAGTGTGCAGGCTCATATATTTTCATATCGCCTGATCAATTCGTGGATTCCTGCAACATGGAAGTCTTCTATCTAATTTTGCTAGCTTTAAACATTGCTAGCTGTTTTGTGTGCTAGCTCTTTAAATTTTTGTAATAGTGTGCTAGCTCATATATTTTCATATCGCCTGATCAATTCGTGGATTCCTGCAACATGGAAGTCTTCTATCTAATTTTGCTAGCTTTAAACATTGCTAGCTGTTCTGTGTGCTAGCTCTTTAAATTTTTGTTATAGTGTGCTAGCTCATATATTTTCATATCGCCTGATCAATTCGTGGATTCCTGCAACATGGGAGTCTTCTATCTAATTTTGCTAGCTTTAAACATTGCTAGCTGTTCTGTGTGCTAGCTCTTTAAATTTTTGTTATAGTGTGCTAGCTCATATATTTTCATATCGCCTGATCAATTCGTGGATTCCTGCAACATGGAAGTCTTCTATCTAATTTTGCTAGCTTTAAACATTGCTAGCTGTTCTGTGTGCTAGCTCTTTAAATTTTTGTTATAGTGTGCTAGCTCATATATTTTCATATCGCCTGATCAATTCGTGGATTCCTGCAACATGGGAGTCTTCTATCTAATTTTGCTAGCTTTAAACATTGCTAGCTGTTCTGTGTGCTAGCTCTTTAAATTTTTGTTATAGTGTGCTAGCTCATATATTTTCATATCGCCTGATCAATTCGTGGATTCCTGCAACATGGGAGTCTTCTATCTAATTTTGCTAGCTTTAAACATTGCTAGCTGTTCTGTGTGCTAGCTCTTTAAATTTTTGTTATAGTGTGCTAGCTCATATATTTTCATATCGCCTGATCAATTCGTGGATTCCTGCAACATGGAAGTCTTCTATCGTTGTACCAATCCCTAAAAATAGCCAGCGACTTGTTTAGATTTGACACCTATCAGTTGACCAGTGTTCTCTCTAAATTACTAGAACGTAGGCTTCTTGAGCATCTAAACTTTAACCGCATTCTTACATATTCTCAACACGGTTTCATAAATTGCCGTTCATGTCTATTTAACTTGCTCACTGCAGGAAAGAGTTGAATGGAAGCACTAAGCTGCGGATTTTTTCTCAACGTTATATTTCTAGATTTTTCTAAAGCCATTGAAGCGTTCCACATAAAAAAACATTTATTTTTACGTGACAAATGCGAACCGGTGCACGCTTACATGACCACAAAAAGAACAAAAATCTAAATCATGTGTCGAGAATGTGGGTACGGAGGCGGTATTTGAATGTAATAAAGGAGGGAGCGCGGTAGACGTCGAGAGGGAGTTGTTTCTTAATTTTTATTTTTTTTCTGTTTTCGTAATTGTGATCAGACAAAATAGCTTTACGGCTAAGCTTGTAAGAAATTTCTATAGATTTATTTTTATACTTAAAACACAAAAGCATATTCAATTACATAAAGGTCTTGTGTCACTCTTAAAACACTACGGCGTCCCTCGTGTGATCTGCTGTTGGATTGAAAGTTTTCTTTCATTGCGTTTGTTTAAGGTAAGAGTTGGTAAGTCTTTATCTGCAAAAATAAGTACGTTGATAGGTGTCCCTCAGGGTCCTGCACTAGGTCATCTATTATTCATCACGTTTCTTGACGATTTTCTTTTACTTATTGAGAATATTCACTTTGCATTCGCTGATGATCTTAACATTAAAAAAAATATTTTTTTACGTGGCAAATGCGTCCAGCGCACGCTTACATGACCACAACAAAACAAAAATGTAAATCATGTGTCGAGAAGGTGTGAACGGAGGAGGTGTTTGAATGTGATAAAGGAGGGAGCGCGGCGGACGTCGAGAGGGAGTTGATTCCAGGCGAGTGAGGCGGCGACGAGGAAGGATCGGAGACCGTAGTTGTTGGAGTAATTTGGAACGTTGGAGTAAGAGGGAATTACGGGAACGCAGTGATAGCGAGGTGGGGCGCGTATCGTCTGAGAAAGGAAGGTTGATGAACGATGGGGAGCCGACAGCGATGAGACGAAAAGTTACGAGAAGAAGGCGGAGTTTGATGCGGATGTGGATGGTGGGCCAGGAGAGTTGGGCAAAATATGTGGATGTGTGGTCGAAGCGACGGAGACGAAAGAGCACTCGAACGGCGGTGTTGATTATTCGTTGTAGGGGTAGGATTATGGATTTTGGAGAATTGGCGAAAAGGCTAAGGCAGTAATCGATTTTAGGAAAAAGAAGCGTTGAAAGAAGAGACATACAAGAACGGAAGTCGATAAGTCTTCCGTTCTTGTATGAGTCGATAAAACTTTCGTTCTTGCGGAGTACGGTGATGATTTCTGATGCATGAGATACAGGAGGAGGAGATATGTTAGGTTGACGGAAGAGGATCCACATTGTTTTAGACTTGTCTGGGTTTAGAACGAGACGAAGATGGGAGAGACGTTTGTAGATAGAAAAAAGACAGTTCAAGGCAGAAATGGCGATATTGTGTATGCGATGGGCAGGTGCATGAGCATAGATGAACATGTCATCGGCGTATTGCATGACGTTAAAGAAGTAAGGTTTGATAAATGGATAGAGATCGCCGAGTAGAAGAGAGAAACGCAGGGGTCCTAGGACTGAACCTTGTGGGATCCCGCATAAAATAGTGATGAATTTTAACAGACTCGAAAAGAACGTTTAGATAGATATGAGGCAAACCATGCTACGGAGGAGGAAGAAAAGCCGTAATTATAACTAAAATTTCGAAGGAGGATGAAAGGTCGAGGGAGATGATAACACTATATCGAGCCGTGTCAAGAGAAATATGTAGGTCGTTGTAAACTTTCATGCAGTCGATTTTTGTGGCGTGATTAGATCGAATAGCGAATTGGAAAGGAGGGTGCATATTAGATGAAGATATATAAGCGTTGATTTGTATTAAGATAAGTCGCTCCAAGAGCTTGGAAAGAGTATGGAGAAGTGAAATGAGGCGATAGCTAGAAGGAAGTGAGTGGTTTAGCGATTGTTTCTTAAGGAGGGGACGAACGATGGCAGATTTCCAGTGTGATGGAAAGATAAACTGCGGACTGACGAGTTAAACATGGTGGTGAGGAAAAGGAATATCGATGAGCAACATGATTTAAGTATAGGGGTCGGCAAGGGATCGACAGGTGAGGGTTTGTTGGGCAAGGACATGATGACAGATAACACTTCGGCAGGTGAAACAGGAAGAATATGAAAGAGTTCTGGGAGAATGAGGCTAGTAGCAGTGAAATGGAATGGAGATGAGGTTGTGTGAGAGCAACGTGGATACTTTGGTCTGAATAAATGACGAATAATAATGGGGATTGATGTTGCAAAACGAAGTGGAGCGAGAAAAGATCGAGTTAAAAGAATGCCAGAGAGACTTGGAGTTTAATAAAGTGTTGATATTATGCTGCCAGAAAAAATTGCATTTGGTACGTGGTAGGTGGAGTTGAGACCGGCGAAAGGCAAGATAGGAATCACAGATATTCAGAGTGAGCGAGCGGAAATCTCGACTGAGAAAGCGGTGATAGACTCGAAACTATGACTAAGTCGACGTTTTAAGAGTAGGCATCAGATGTCAAACCATGGGGCACGGTGCAAGCTACGCTGAGAGTGAGGCTTGAAGAGCAAGAGAAGATCGAGATAAATGTGAGTTCAGAGTCGAAAAGAAAGGCAAGATCGTGAGGAGAGGATGATGTTATTGTGTGAGAAAATAGAGTCGATTTAAGTAATGCGGAGCGGAGAAGGGGGAGGTCAAGTTGAAAAAATGTTAGGAGAGGGGGCTTAGAAGTATTAGACTGAAAAAATTTGTTTAGATGGATGAATGCGACAGGAGAGATGTCCGTGAGAAAGGATGGTTTATCCGCAGGAACAAGAGACGAGAAAATTGATCTGAAGGCGAAAACATCGTTGTCGAGACATGCTTGTGGAGATAAGGAGGTGGAAGGAGTGATATTAGTGACGACGACGCAACGATCGCGAGAAGGAAAGCGTTTCCGTAAAGGAGGACGAGTGACTTGAGTGGGTGAGATCATGATAGGAGAGCTGGCAGTTGAGGATTTGGAGGGAGTTGGTTTGACGAAGGGAGACATTGAGGACATTGATAATAAAGAGGGTGGCAAGCGATGTGAGGAAAGGTTATGAGTGGAGGGATCGTGGAGGTTGGTGGAGATGATTTTGATTGATGGATGTAAGTAATTGAGAAACGAGACGGGAAGGACTGGACGGAGGTTGTCGGGGGAGTGAAGATGACATGGAACGGGAAGTGTATATGGTGGCAGGGGTGGTGGGTAGAGAATGGTCATTGGAAACGACGGGGGTAGTTTGAGTGGACGTGTTGAATGTTAATGTGTGATTATTGGAGATGTTGCGGATTAGTTTGTTGGCACCAAAACAACATAGGAAGTCTTCTTTAGACTTATTGTTGTCGCAGGCGATTGTTGTCCAGACGCTGCAGTCGTGTGTCGAGCACTGTACTTGCAGTTGTGCATTGTTGGTGTCGATCTTAGCTGTTTTCTTACGTCCTCCCCTTCTATCCCTATTTTATGGGGAATCCACAAGGATCAGTCTTATGGCCTTTAATTTTATCTCTTCTGCTTGGTGATCTCTCTCCGTTTATCAAATCTTTTTCTTTAACGTCATGCAATACGCCGATGACATACTCATCTATGCTCATGCTCCGGCCCATCGCATACACGATATCGGCATTTCTGACTCCAATTGTCTTTCTTCTATCCACAAGTATCTCTCCCATCTTCATCTCGTTCTAAACCTTGACAAGTTCAAAATAATGTAAACCATCCTAAGTCAACCATACATATATCCTCCCATGTGTATTAGGGCTCATCAATCATCCTCATATTTAAATCTCACTTTCTTAAGATTTCATTTCGATGGTCACCTTTTCCGCCTCGGCCTTTCTTCGCCAATTATCACTTTCTTCGATTTCTGCCTCAGCCTTTTCTCCAATTCTCCAAATTCCATCATCCTACCCGTACAACACATCATCAACTCTGCCGTTCGAGTGCTCCTACGTCTCTGTCGCTTCTACTACATATCCACATATATTGCCTAACTCTCCTGGCCACCATCTACATCCGCATCCAACTCCGTCTTCTCGTAACTTTTTGTCTCATCGGTGTCGGTTCCCCATTGTTCATTAACTTCCCTTTCTTAGACGACACTCGCCCTACCTCTCTACCGCTGCGTTCCAGTCATTCCCTCTTACTCCACGTTCCAAATTACTCTAACAACTACAGTCTCCGATCCTTTCTCGTTGCCGCTCCCTCGCCTGGAATCAGCTCTATCTCGACGTCCGCCACGCTCCCTCCTTTATCACATTCAAATACCTCCTCCGTTTCCACATTCTCGACATTATTTAGATTTTTGTTTTTCGGGGTCATGTAAGCGTGCACCGGCACGCATTTGCCACGTAAAAATCAATCCTTTTTTAATCAAGTTCTCAAATTTCATCATAGATGTCGTTATACTGAATAGACTCTATGCCATTTGCTGAAGTTATCGATGATAACATCCACGCAAAGCCATTCAAATTGAGAGTGCTATCAGACAGTCAATAATGTTTTCACCATGTAAAACACCACTAACCGTTTGAAGAGTGTTTATTTGTAAATGTGAAGCTCGACCCCTTTTAACATATGACCAAAGTCGTTTTGGATACTCTAATACACTTGACGCAATCTCCTTTTTAAAAAGCTCTCGTTCTTTTGCGTTTCATTCTATTGCAAAAAATTGCGAGCATAATTATATTGGACTTTGAGATTAGTGTCATACCGGGACAGACGCCACAGTTTATTACAAGATTTTTTGAATGATAGCAGTTTCGATCAAACCAAGGCGGACGATAAGATTGAGCTCGTACCTGACGCAAGTGAGCAAAAATATCCGATATTTGCAGTAACTTAGCGTTTAACGACTGTATGTCGTTAAACTGAATTTGCCACGAAATTGCCACTAAGATTATACTGGAATTTATATGAATTGGAACAGAATTGTCACGAAGACTATATTGAAATTCCAATAAAAGAACACAGTGATCACTACTCACAATTCGAAGATTATAATGTAAATTTGCAATATCGCCAATGAGCTGGGTAAATATAAGGTCTAAGAATAAATTTAGCCCAGATGTACACGTAGTCTTTAGAACATTCTAAACAATCAGTATATCAATGGCTAGGAATTCATAAAATTGTTTTTCAGTCCCGTAACAGTTGGCGAATGCACATTCATCTAAATATATATTTGGAAGGTTAAAGTTACCCAAAAGCAGAAAGTGACCGGCCGAGCAGCAACTTGCGAGAAGAACCTTCAATATATCAAATTTTAGCAGAACGGATGAAAATCGATACAAAATGCAAATTTTGACATCAATAAAGTTCCCACTAATAGTAAACGATAAGAATTCATCATAATAGTCTGGATCACACACAATATTAATCTGAAACTGACAAGACATGCCGTAAATATGCGCCAACACCACCACGTTTTCAATAAGCACGATCCGTTCTGAAAAAGTGATAATTTTGAATGCACATATTGTTATCGTCAATTTAAGAATGATACCAAGTTTCCGTGATACAGAGCACATAATAACTACGCGATAATACAAGGCTTTCTAGCTCATTTAACTGGACTGGAAGATTCCTGCCGTTCGAATAACCAACTACAAGATTGCGTTTTTTTTCAAAGCTCCCGAAATCGAACTTGAATATAATAAAGTAACTACTGCAGAAAAATCTACAGAATCCTATAAATGAAGGAGTATGTTGTAATACACAACTACAACTGATACGATGAAATCCAGCTCAGAGTTAGTCGCCACTTTATAACGCGACAATTTCGAACATAATGGCTTAATTCACCATTACTAAAACGACCTTTTAACTCCGTATTAGCACATTTAAGCCTCAAGTGGTCATCAGATGATATATCACTAAAATACTTGCAGAACTACCTTTTATCCTGTATTCACGCTGCAATAAGAAACTGGCATGTTCCACGAACTTAAAACTATATCCAGTAGTCTGGGTTTATCCAACGATTTGCATGCTAAATAAAATACTCTAAGAACATTCAAACCCGATGCCATATCATTGTCACTTGCTAGAAGTTGAGTACAAATATTACCCAATTGGAAAACATCTTCATTCAGTCTGCTCTGTGAATCACTGGCACATGATTCTGCACATGAAAGACCCATTCTTAATGTAATCTGTCGTAAACAGGTTGCCAGAGGAAAATCTTTTGCTTCTTGTGTCTCGCTTTTGTTCCAACTCATTTAAACGCTGAGTGAAAGCTGAGTGACCATTAGCTATATCGACGTCTTTCTCCTTGTATAAAGCTAGTTCATTCGTATCACTAGTTATATAGAATTTATTGCGATAATCATCAATCACAGATGTAGACGATTCTTTTTCATTCTCCGATACATTTTAGTATCATTGCTCATCTACACAGATAGCTCACCACTAATCACCAATATTGATGACCCACTATCGTTTTCAGTTTCTTACTCGATGTTTTCATCAAGCGTGAATTTCGTTGGCCCTTTTTTCCAGATGGGGGTTGAACTTGGGATTTCGCTATCTGTGTTTTTGTAAGAAAATGTCTCCAGACGGACCAGCAGATCCGCATGTTCGTTTTGCTGCTGTTATAACTTCCTCTGGCGTCAAATCATAAAATCGTGAGGCATGATGTTCCACGCATCCATCCAACCTACCTCTAAGCATCATGCTGTCAGACGCCGACGCGTTAGTAGGATGAAGCTCTCTTAGTTTTTGAAGCACGGTAATACCGTCAAGTTCCGTTCCCAATGACAATATTCCACCACCAGACCGTTGTTTTAATAATCGCGATGCTTTGCTGATTTTTCCAGATTTAATAAGATTGACAGCCTTTTTTGTATTTGATGTGGGCATGTTCCCATCTTTTTCTAGTTCACTTACCCGACACCTTTGAAGTAATCGCGCTTCTGCCAACAACTCATTAATAAGTTCCCCCCTCTCCAAAGTAGTATTTTCCGTTCTAGTGTTTTCCTAGTTAGGTTAACTTTCCGTGTCGGAATTCTCTGCAAAAGAATTTGGCATAGCACGGTGGCCCTTTTCAAAGGATCATTTCGATCTATTCTTGCTTTATTAAAGTCATCGAAACACGTTGTAATTAGACCAAGAAATTCCTTGCTTGCACTACACATCGGTAATTTAAAAAGATTTGGACACCATTGGATTATTTAGTCGTACACAATGTCAAGTGATCATTTTTCCAAATTTATCTATGTCATGGATATTGGATCGTGTGATGCTCGTACGTTCGAGGGTTGAAGCTCCTGTACAATCTGAAACTCGTTGTTACCGTGATTGCCGAATTCCTGATCACATTGAGTTTTGCGCAGGCAGTTTGGAACTGAGCAATTAAGACATGGTTTATTCTATCTCGCGCACCGACACCTCAAGCATTTGGCAACCACGCCATTGCACGAACAACACTTTTGTATCGAAGAGGGTATGCCTCGTGGCATAACTGTTCGACGGCCGGAGCCTTTTTATTCTTTTATCTTGAGATTACTCTTGTATGGTTTATTGTGATTGTGTTTAAGCTTGTATCTTATGTATTATATCGTTGTCTGCGAAATTTGTCAGTGACGGATGTTTGTAAGTAGTTTGTAATTGTATTTATTTTAGATTGTGTGTTTAAGCTCTTGAAATTTGTTTTCTTAAAGTATAAATAATAGTTTTAATATATTAATATATTATAATTATTAATATATTATTAAATTTCTTCATTGGTCGGTTTCATATTTTCATACTATTATATGTTAATTATTTATTTATTTTAAAATTATTTTATTTAAAAATAATATTATGCATTTTTATTCAAGTGCAGCCTTCAAATGTCTTAGGTTATGTCATTTCTCTTACTTAACCTAATGAAGTTTATACACGACCGTTTTAATATGTGATATAACAGGAATTCGATATATGTGATACATTTTTTCACAGACCGAACTCTTGGTGAACCCGCTGAAGCTTGTTAGTAATGCCTGAGTTTTGCAAATTAACTAGTAATATATATAGGTTGAGTTGAATTGTCTTAATAAGGGACTACGTTCAGTAATTGCAGTATTATGCTATTGTGTAATATTAATGAAGAGTGGTCCCGCTTTATCATCGGGCGCCCCTACGTCTTTCGACAACGCGATCTTGTGGCTTTGACGTGTGCTTACAGAGAAGTCAATAGAGAGTGCATGCTCGAGGTTTGAACCCCGTACATAGAGTTTGCAATGCACACGCCTCCACCATTCGGCCACACAGGGCTAAAATAACAACACCCACGCTGGGACTCGAACCCAGAATCTTCGGTTTAGGAAACTGACGCCTTATCCATTAGGCCACGCGGGCTTATTTTAATTGTGCACTATTAATTTTTGTTCTTCAACTCAGAACTCGCAACTGGTGGAAATATCGACTTTATGGTGAAGGTGAGTACCCTACCCTTAAAATCGGTAAAAGTAATTGTTATTACTGGTTATCATAGGTTACTGATGTGTGGTTGCCTTCGAATCAGGTTGAATGTTCAAAGGTTATCGTTAGTATTGCATAGACTAAGTATTTTATGTTGTACTACTACGAAAATTCAGGTGTATCACAGTCACTTAAATATTACGAAACTTTGGTGTCCATATATTTTTCATGTTATTGCTGTTTGTCGTGAACTCGTATATTTAACTCTATAACTAATACTCTCTAACTTGATGTTATATTGTACACTCTCTTATCTGATAACTGTTTCTAGATTTATTGAATAAAACTATCTGTTAAGTTAATTTAATCTGTGGTATTCTCTTCGATAAGTTGAATTTTCCTGAGCCCTTATTTCTCAGCATTTTATTCAATAAATTGTGTGCTTAAGCTGTTAAAAATTTTGTCAATCAAGGACTCGATGCTTTGCCCGAGCAAGTTCGAATGTAAATCTGAAACAACATCAGTTGAGTGGAATCACTGGATGCGAACTTTCTAGAACTGTCTCGATTGTCTGCCCTCAATGCCTCGTCATCCCAACAAGCTACATCTGCTTATCAACTACGTATCGATCGAAGTCTATGAACTAACTGTAGAGTGCACAACATACGAAAAAGCGAAGAAGATCCTGACCGAAATACTCCTAAAGCAACCAAACATTATTCATGATTGACATCGCTTATCTACTAGAAAACAAGGTAATGACGAAATCATTCTTCTTTTTCTTTAGCCTTTATCCCGCTTTGAGGCGGGGTCGACTATGTAGAATTTGGTACGCCAGTTTGCCCTATTCTGAGCTTTGTCTAGGTAAAGTCCTGAAGTTTTGAGAGTCGATAGAGGAGTCTGAGAGTCTTCGAAGTATTGAGATTGCGGTGTACGCCATAGCTCCAGTGCGAAAATCGAAGGACTTTATCATCGATAACGAATTTTGCTAGTATCCTCCTGATTGGTCTGTCGTATGAGCTTGTCACCCGGATTTGCTCGCGTTTAGTTATCCCCGCAACTGATATGCTGCTGGGAGTTTCCAGGGGCATCACGATGAGGAACAGGCACACCCCCAATGATGAAATCATTAATGACTATATCCGTCAAGTCAACTTACTATCTAAAGACTGTTATTATTAATGTCTTAGCAAAAGTACACGTTGAGGAAGCAATCAGCGAGGCCTTCATTGCTGGCTTGAAGGATCCTCTTATTAGACAAAAGCTCTTAGAACAGAAGTCACTAACCCTCGAAATGGCGATTAACATAGCTCAAACAATGGAAACGGCGCATATAGAGATGCAAAAATATTTACAGCCTCCTCCTATAGCAAATTAATTCCCCGCCATAACTAATGACTCAAACAATAGCATTACTCAAGAAAATCCTGACTATGCGGCCGTTCCCATATCAAGAATCAATCGTTCAAATTAGTTCAACGATGTGAGATGCCAATTCTGTGGAAAACCCTGTCACATTGATCGAAATGTTCGGCTAAATATGTAAATTGCTACAAATGTGGAAAGCATGGTCATTTTGCTCCTGTCTGTCGATTTTCACAAAATTAATGTTCAGCCACAAGTTAGAGCACACAAGCAATCTCATATCCACTGACAATGCACGGATACAGATCTGTACCCGTCACCATATGCAATACAACAATCTCTGCGCTTTTTGATTGTAGCAGTTTAATCAACTTTGTCAACAGCTACGTGAGATCGCCTTAAACTAAAGATGTACCCATCAACATATACTATAATCCTAGCCTCAGCCGACAAAAATTAATTGTTCGCCACTGTTGTGTGGTGAGACAACTGTTGGAGAGATCGTATTAAAGACTAAAGATCCTAGTGTTGCCTAAACTTATTCTTGGTCAAGAATTCATGAAAAGAAATACGAAAGTGACATTCCTATTCCGAGACAGGCCAAAGCATGCACTATACCTGTTCTTTCTAGGCCATTTAAACGTTGACCCTCCACACCTCTTTTGCAATCTATCTAGCGATATCCATCCAATATCAACAAAATCAAACTACCAATCAAACCATACGATTAATACATCAAACAAGAAATTCGCACCCTACTATCTTCTGACATTATTGAAAAATCGAACTCACCATGGCGAGCCCAAAATTTCGTCGTGAAATCCATAAGCAAAATAAGCATGATAGTTGACAACTTGAAAACTATTAACCGATTTAAATATCCCGATGCCTTTCCAATGCCAAATATCAATAACCTCATTAAACAGTTATCAAGGAATACCGATATTTCTCTAAACTAGACCTAGAATCCGCTTACTACCAGTGTTCACTAAGAAAAAAAGAAATATTATATACGCTTTTAAGGCGAATGGCCAACTGCATCACTATAAAAGAATTTCATTCAGTCTTACCAATTCCGTGGCCACATTTCAACTGGTCATGACAAACATAATTCAAGACGATCATCTTAGTGTAACCTTCGTTTATGTCGATGATATTGTTGTCTCTGGTACAGATAAAATGGAACATTATGCTAACTTGGCCGCATTTCGTTCAATACTTAATAAATACTCAATGAAACTAAATCACGAAAAATATTCGTACTCCATATGCAAACTAACATATTTAGGTCACCTCATCTACGATGGCAAAATTCATTCGGATCCCGAAAGATTGCAGCCACTCATCGACTTCCCTCCGCCAACGTTACTAAAATCGCTAAAACGTCTGATCGCTATGTTCTCGTATTATAATCAATAGATACCTTGATATTTAGAAGCTATTCGTCTATACCTTAATGTTGGAAGGTTTCCTCTAAATAAGGCACAAACTACCTGTTTGGATCATCTAAAATCCGAAATTCCTCATGCATCTATGTCTGCTATCGACGACCATCAACCGTTTACTATCGAAACTGATGCATCATAAATAGCATTGACCGATATCTTATCTCAAAATAGTAGACTAGTGGCGTTCTTCTTGAGAATGCTAAGCAAATCTGAGAAATCACATCCAGCGGTAGAATGTGAGGCCGCAGCTAATGTTGAATCATTAACAAAATGGAGAGATCTACTAATAGGCCGAAAATTTACAATTAAAACGGATCAGCAAGCAATCGTTTTACTATTCATGGCAACATTCAAAAGTCGCACCAAAAATGACAAGCTTACTCGATGCAGATTAGAACTTTCGAATTATCAATATGATATACGATATCGCTCAGAAATATAATCACTGCCGCAGACGCTCTATCTCGCTTTTCCAGTGCTGGCATCAAACCTTCAATAAATGACTTGCATATTTCGTTATGTCATTCCAGAATAACTCGTCTACATCTTTTCGTAAAGCAAAATAATCTACTATACTCCTTAAGTTATGTTCGAAGAGTTTGTACGTATTGCTCGACATGCGCCCAGCTAAAACGTAGATTCCACAGACAACAAATCTTAAGTAATTTCCGCTAGAAGACCGTTTGAACGCTTATCAATGGACTTTATTGGTCCTGACCCATGCATGATCGTAATAGATTCATATTAGTCATTGTAGACGAATACTCGTTATCGTTTAGTATATCCATGTGATAACATGTCATCACAAACAATCATAAACTGCCTACAAAATCTATTATTTCTTTTTGGAGCGTCAGAAGCTGTTCATCTAGACAGAGAAAGCTACTTCATGTCAAATGATTTATGTGACTTATGAAGTAATGGAATAATCATTTCTCATTCTAATCCATATAATCCCATCGGAAACGGACAATGCGATAGATTGAATGGTGTGGGATGGAAAACCATTCAGCTTGCCCTGAAATCTAGAGATCTTCCCGACTACAGATGGAAATTAGTACTGGATGTTGCACATTACGCAATTCGCTTACTACTATGCACGTCAACCAACTCTACTCCTCACGATAAAATGTTTAGCTTCTCTAGAAAATCCATCAATTGCTATTCAATCAGGATTGGCTCATTTCAGGTCCTGCTTATCTACGAAACTTTGTACGAAGATCAAAGGCGGATTTTGTAGTGATACCTGTCGAAATTCTACATTCTACACCGAATTACGTAAGGATTCGCCATTATGATGGAAGAAAAGCAACTGTATCAACATCGGACCTCACCCCAGGTGATCAATCACTAAGCGATAATAGATCATTAACTATCTCACTATCCGAGGTAGTATATCCTCTATAACTAATACTCTCTAACTTAATGTTAATTTGTACACTCTCTCATCTGATAACCGTTTCAGCATCTCTGTTGCTTGTCCGTCGGAGCTGCTGCTGGTTTGTCGAGAAAAAAGCACGAAATGAAAGCATGGCGATTTGGCTATTTATAGTCAGAGTATCGCGTCCCGTAATTACGTGGGGAAACTGCTTGTTGCTTTCAGCTTTTATTCGGAGCAAGCGGGTGGCAACATATTAGATTGAAAAACCCACATATCAAGCATAGAAATATATTTTGTCAAAAAATAGTAAATTCTTAGGGTGCCTTTCTTTTTAATAAAATAGAAGGTCCATACTCATGAAGCGTTTCAAAAATTATGTATAAACGTTCAATTATGAGTTGCTTAATCAGTATTAATGCCTCAGCAAGATCTTTTTTACCTTTATTTTTATAAAGCGCATAAGATTAAAGCAGTAAATGCTTTAACTTGATTGTCTGAAAAAAAGTCAAGCCCTTCTTTGTAACATTAATCAAGGTTCGAGGTAGGATTCGACTATAAATTCAATACGATTGTTTAAAATTCATCTATTCTGAGATTTAATGTTTAGAATACGATCTAAACAATCGTATTATATTTTTTTTGAATTCGATCGTATAAAAACTGTTCCCCTATCTCGATTCATGCAATGGAAACATGAATTATTTTTACTCTGATTATGTTATTAGGACTGGCAAAGTGTGTGCCTTACAGATATTATAATATACGTAACAAGAAAATATACCATCGTACAGTGAATAAATTGCAGCATTGTCTCTGAATGCATTATAATTCAGATCAACTAATTGAGCCTACTTATTTTATACTATATATAGTATAAATATATATATTAAAAAATATTATTATTTTTATATTATATATTTTTATATTAATATATTTTTATATTTTATTTATATTATTTTTATACTATATTAAAAAATGTTATTACATTTATAAATTTTACTTGTATATTTTTGAAGTTGGACGTTTATTCAAATTATTGTTCCTAATTTGGACCTGTAAAGGTGACAGTTTAGATACTTGTGATATTATAATATTATAATTGATATCATTTAATATAATTATTGATACTTTTAAAATTTTATAAGCAGCCTTTAATATTTTAATTTAAGCTTAATAATAGATTTATTTATGGCAGGCTCGCTATCTGTATTATTCTCATCGAAAAAGAAAATTAAAGTGATAATGTGTTAGAGATTATCGTCATTTAAGAATCGCACCGTTGCCGGTAACAAGGATTTGTAGTAGATTTTACTTGCATAAATTTGTTGAATATGGTTAAGCTTGCGTGTGAGGTGACTAGAAGACAATTTTAATTGAAAATTTTCTATTGACATTTTTGTTTGGAAAACTTGGTATTTTTCTAAAAGGATTTACTGAACAAAATATCTGGTCCATCTAGTAATCTAACTATTAGTCTTGATCAAAGTTTACAAGAGGTCTATATATTCAAATTGATGTTTTAACCGCATTATGCAAAGATGGGTACCCGTAAACTATTAATGGGCAAATTATCGCAATACAAAAAGTCATTAAATTCTCACTGGAGCATCAAAGGGACTTTATTCAATACATTAGGTATATTCTGGAAACCCATTTGGTCTTGATAATTTGAAATTGAGATCTACATAACATATCGCTATCAATAGTAACTCCAAGAACCTTTATTAAATCTTTGTAATTGATGGGAAAATCGTCCGATTGAATGGATGGGAGATCACGTGATAGTTTACGTCCTATAAATGGAATCATCTCTACATACTTACTGCTGTTAATAATTAATTTGTTTTCTTTGAGTAACTTGTTAATTTGATAAAGCTCTTGCTGAGCAACATATGTTAATGTATACCTTGTGACTGGTTTTATAACTGTAATATCGTCTGCGTACTCGGTTATTAAGTTTGATTGCTAGTTCGTTTTGGGATCAGTGATGTTTAGAGTGAACAAAGCTGATGAAATTACTGATCCCTTTAAGTTTTTACTGCCCCCTTTAAGTTTTTAATCTAAAACCTAACGTTTTATATTCAATTATATTAATTCAAGTTTTGCGCTTACAATATAAGTTTGCTTTTTACTGTGAAATACAATTAATATTTGTATTGTATTTTCTTTGTATTGTAAATCCCCTTGTATTATATGCTTTTGCATTATTATATTAGGCATTTGGACGAAATATTGCTAGTTTTTTTTACTGCATTTCGCTAATTAAATTCTCGCACTAACGGATGGACAATATTCTTGAATCAGATCAGATAATTTAGTCTACGTATTTTATACTATATACAAATAAAAAAAGATAAATAATTAATAATTATATAAGATTTGATACAATTTTTATTTATATAACAATAGAATTTATTAATAAAATTTAAAATAAAAATCAATTTTTATGAAATAAAAATCAATTTTTATATTTTTATAATATACGTTGTACATAAGGAATTGACGTCATCAGGATGAACTGTTATGTTATCAGGTTTCAGTCTATATTCCTAGGCGCAAAATGACAGCAGGGTCAAATACATGCTAATGGCGTATTTCCTACCTTGAAATTTGATTATCTGGTGCATCTTGTTCTAATACAAAGCATATTGTTTATTATTCATAGAAAATTTTCGCTTAATAGTTAAAATTTATTTTTAATAATATTTTGTTAATTTATACTTATCCATTATAAGAAATAGAATAACGTGATCAAGATTAATTGAAAATTAGCAAAAAATAGTTTCAGCAATAAACGTAAAATATCAGTATTTCTGACAGAGAGAGGTCATATTTCCGGAAAAACAAGATCAATTAATTAAGATTAAGTACGATATTTTATGAATTATCTTACTGAAGCAGTCTAACTAACACATTTGCATTATCAAAACGCAATTCGTACTTCATAATGTTTTATTACTCTGTAATTTTATACATTTTTTACTTTAAAAATGAAAATTTTAAATTTTAAAATGAAATAGTAACTTTCAAAATGTGAATAATAGCTTTAAAAATGAGATTAGTAGCTTTCAAAAGGAGAATAGTGTCTTTAGAAATGAGAATAGTAGCTTTAAAAACAGATTAATTAATCCAATTAATTAATTATTAATTAATTATTTAAAAATTATATTATTATAAAAATTGTCCATAAATATTTTAATGAAACGATAAGTATATTTTTTATTTTTATATTTAATAATATTACAATAGAATATTTCGAAAAATATTAAAAATAAAAATTACAACGACTTTGAAATTAAAATTTCTACTTTGTTGTAATTAAAATTCCACATCAACAATGTTAATGGCATCTCCTTCCTTACTCATTACTACATACACCAGTTGTTATCCCATTTCATTTATTTCCTTAACTCTTCAAGACCTCATAATCAATCATCCTTAATCAAATTCTTCAAAGTATTAATTAAAACTATCTTTCATTTTTTCAGGTAGATCACGTTTAACCTTTGTCTCTGCTGAACATCATACTTCGTTAGATTAAACATTGGATAAAGACAGTTAGTCTTAACAAAATATCCCTTAAAGATTTCTAAGATTACTAAAAGTGTTAGTTAAAAGATATAAAGTTGATCGCATGCAATACTTCAAAAAGTTATAATTGAATAGTTCTTTCGGCAAAATGTTGGCTCAAATAGACAAGCTATATTTGCCTCTTAGAAGTGGTTATGTTGGATATTCTGAAGATATGTCGTTACCGTTTATAATTAGGTCTTTCGCAAAACTATTTTTAAGATGGATCACGCTGTTTCACAACAGACCTACAACCAATCTATAGAAAGTAACAATAATTCTAATGATGAGTTCGAAAAAGAACAAGAAGAACTGAACGACCTTTTAGCCGTATTTTGTTTGTTTACAAAATATCTTTCTCAGTCTTTACTTTCTAGGAAGCCGATATGCCCTTTGATCAACTTCTATCACGATATCAGCTCAACAACGAACAAAATTTTTATCAGTACTCCTCTTTTACAGTAAGTTGAATCATAAAAAGTTATCTTTTTCATAGAATCATAAAAAGTTATCTTTTAGTTATTTATTTTTATATTTACTTCACTTAAAATACCTAATTGAAGACTTCACTATTGACTACAAACATATAACTAATGTAATCACATATAAGCCCATAATATCATATATAATATGATATGATATAATATGGGCTTATATTATAAGCCCATGTTATCACATATTGATTGCCGTCTGCTAATCCTCCTCTGCATCCAGTAGTGGGAGGGATCTGGCACTGATGAGTCATAGTGATGATGAAACGCATTCGTCATTCTTTCGCTTCGGGCTTATATATGATTACAAAAATTCACGCGAAGTGGTATCATTGGAGAAAAATATCACTAATAATTTTTATAGCATAATTATTACATAATCTGGTGAGATGCTATTGTAGTTTATTAAATGACTGCAGTTATACTAAGCATTGGGTGCTGCTCAACATATAATCTATTGATCTATTGAAGATAAATATGATCTATTAATCTATTGAAGCCCTACAACGCATCGTTAACGCATCCGTCCGAATTCTCTTCCGTCTCCATGGTTTTGATCATACATCCCACCATCTTGTTTCTCACGATTTGCGTATCATTTATTGTCGTGTTCAAATTCTGCTTCTTATCATTGCTTTCCGCTTCATAACTTTTCATACCCTTTCCCTTTTCAATCTTCCTTTTCTCGACAATTCCCGTCCTGTTTACTGTTCTTTGAGATTCCGTAATTCCCTTCTTGTACACGTCCCAAACGAATCTACCTCCTTTGACTTCCGCTCCTTCCGTGTAGCTGCTCATCTCTCTCGTTGAATCATCTTCCAATTCATATACGTTAATCAACCTCAATTTTGTGCTTCAAACGCCAAATCCGATCCCATTTAAACAATTTATCTGCTTGACTTTTTTTATTTTTATTTGCTAGGGTACTTGTAAGCGTGCAGCTGGCACGCATTTGTCACGTTAAAAAATAAATATATTATTGATATTGTTACTCATGGCTCTCACTTACAAGCAAACATATCAGTAAGAAATTGATGAACCGCCTATATTAATGATCTAAATTTGTTTATACGTTTTCTCAGGAGCCAAGTGAAATAATTTTATCTAATTAAAATTTTACAATTTGACCGTATTTTTAGGCATAAATATTAAATTAAATTTGAAAAGTATTGGACTGCTTGTAATCTAAGTTACTTTCGCAGATCTTAAAATCTGGGTTCACCGAAGCCCCAAAAGATCAACTAGTACAACATCGTAAAATAGAACTATTATTCTATCAACACCAGTTGAGCAGAAAGCTCGTTAATGGGTAATAAATAATTAATAAACAAATAAATTAATTACAGACATAAAAAATTGTTTAAAATTTTAAAACAATAAATAACATACACATAAAATTGTTTAAAACAATTTTCTTGATATAGCAAATTAAAACATTCCAGATTTTTCCTGTCAGTTCCGCCCGCTACGCTCGCGGATTGAGCTCAATCTCTCGATAAGCACAGATAGATCGTCTCGCTGCGCTCGCCGATCAGTTACAGTAGCAAATCTAAGAGCATCAACACTCAAGGACGTCAATGGGAGGACGTAAGAAAACAGCTAAGATCGACACCAACAATGCACAACTGCAAGTACAGTGCTCGACACACGACTGCAGCGTCTGGACAACAATCGCCTGCAACAACAATAAGTCTAAAGAAGACTTCCTATGTTGTTTTTGTGCCAACAAACTAATCCGCAACATCTCCAATAATCACACATTAACATCCAACACGTCCACTCAAACTACCCCTGTCATTTCCAATGACCATTCTCTACCCACCACCCCTGCCACCATATACACTTCCCGTTCCATGTCATCTTCACTCCCCCGACAACCTCCGTCCAGTCCTTCCCGTCTCGTTTCTCAATTACTTACATCCATCAATCAAAATCATCTCCACCAACCTCCACGATCCCTCCACTCATAACCTTTCCTCACATCGCTTGCCACCCTCTTTATTATCAATGTCCTCAATGTCTCCCTTCGTCAAACCAACTCCCTCCAAATCCTCAACTGCCAGCTCTCCTATCATGATCTCACCCACTCAAGTCACTCGTCCTCCTTTACGGAAACGCTTTCCTTCTCGCGATCGTTGCGTCGTCGTCACTAATATCAATCCTTCCACCTCCTTATCTCCACAAGCATGTCTCGACAACGATGTTTTCGCCTTCAGATCAATTTTCTCGTCTCTTGTTCCTGCGGATAAACCATCCTTTCTCACGGACATCTCTCCTGTCGCATTCATCCATCTAAACAAATCTTTTCAGTCTAATACTTCTAAGCCCCCTCTCCTAACATTTTTTCAAGCATCACTCTCACGCGTCCTCTGTCTTTTCTTAACGATTTAAACTCATCTCATCTTTAACCACTCGAATTTTTCCCGATCACACCCATTCTGAAATCGTTCAACTCTTTTGCCCTCATCTAGAAACGCCGTCGCGATGAAATGGCGAAACATCTCTTTCCATCCGATACATAGACGGAAATTTTCAAGTTGTTCACACCTGTCCAAAAATTCGATGGCGCTCCATATCTCCTGTGTCTTCTCCACTAGACTCTTTCGCCACAACACACGGTTTCCGCCTCGGTCTCCTCAACACTAGATCTACTCTCAATAAATCTGATCTTATCCTCAACCTATTCACCAAGCAATCCATCGATCTCTTCTGCCTCACCGAATCCTGGCACTCAGATTCCGACGACCTTTCCATTCGCCGTCTGCTCTCTGCCGGTTGCTCCCTAGTCGAATCCGCCCACCTTCTCAGCTCATCAACTTCTAAATTCTCTAATCATGGCGCCATCGTCGCATTCGCGCGTCACCCAGCGTCTCTTCGCAAAATCAATCCCCCTTTCAGTCCTTGCTCTTTTGAATTGCTCACTTGTCGTTCTTCTAGCCTGATCACTTTAGATCTCGCTATTGTATACCGTCCTGGTTCATCGATGACCTCTTTTCTCATTGTTCTTTGTCCTAAATCTCTCACTCGTTCTGGGCGACTTCAACATCCGCCTAGACCGTCCCTCTTCCAGGGATCCCATCCGGTTCATCAACATTCTATCTAACTACAATTACAAATTTATCTCCACTGCCCCCACACATATCCTTGCCTGGGCACTCGACATCATCGCTGTCCCGGATCGTTATGCTGCATACACATCACTGTCTATCTCCGATCCTGGTCTATCCGATCACTATCTAGCCACCCTTGATCTCACTTCCAACCGCTCCCCGCTATACACATCTACCATCTTAAGTCGTCGTTGGAGAAAACTTGACCTCCCCCTTCTCCGCTCCGCATTACTTAAATCGACTCTATTTTCTCACACAATAGCATCATCCTATCCTCACGATCCTGATTTCTTTTCGACTCTGAACTCACACCCACTCTCGATCTTCTCTTGCTCTTCAAGCCTCACTCACAGCGTCGCTTGAAACCGTGCCCCATGGTTTGACATCTGATGCCTATTCTCAAAACGTCGACTTAGTCATAGTTTCGAGTCTATCACCGCTTTCTCAGTCGAGATTTCCGCTCGCTCACTCTGAATATCTGTGATTCCTATCTTGCCTTTCGCCGGTCTCAACTCCACCTACCACGTACCAAATGCAATTTTTTCTGGCAGCATAATATCAACACTTTATTAAACTCCAAGTCTCTCTGGCATTCTTTTAACTCGATCTTTTCTCGCTCCACTTCTTCTTGCAACATCAATCCCCATGATTATTCGTCATTTATTCAGACCAAAGTATCCACGTTGCTCTCACACAACCTCATCTCCATTCCATTTCACTGCTACTAGCCTCATTCTCCCGGAACTCTTTCATATTCGCCCTGTCTCACCTGCCGAAGTCTTTTCTGTCATCATGTCCTTGCCCAACAAACCCTCACCTGTCGATCCCTTGCCTACCCCGTTACTAAAATCCATATGCTCATTGATATCCCCTTTCCTCACCACCATGTTTAAGTCGTCCATCAGCAGTCGTATCTTTCCATCACACTGGAAATCCGCCATCGTTCGTCCTCTCCTTAAGAAGAAATTGCTCGATACCTCAATTCCTTCTAGCTATCGCTCCATTTCACTCTTCCCTACATTTTCCAAGCTCTTAGAGCGCCTTATCTTAATACAGATCAACGTTTATCTCTCTTCATCTAATCTGTATCCTCCTTTCCAATTCGCTTTCCGCTCAAATCACGCTACAGAAATCGCCTCATAAAAGTTTACAACGACGTACCAAATTATCGTGACAAGGCTTTATTTAGTGTTCTCATCTCCCTAGACCTATCATCCGCCTTCGACATCGTCGACCACTCCATCTTCCTTTCTCGCCTTCGTTATGATTACGGCTTTTCTTCCTCCTTCTTAGCATGGATTGCCTCATAACTATCCGACCGTTCTTTCCGAGTCTGTTCAAATTCATCATCCACTCATCCCTATTTTCTGCGGGGTCTCACAAGGTTCAGTTCTATGACTTCTGCTATTCTCTCTTCTACTCGGCGATCTCTCTGCAGTTATCCAACCTTACTTCTTTAACGTCATGTAATACGCCGGTGGCATCCTCATACATGATCATGCACCCGCATATCGCATACGCGATATCGCCATTTCTGCCTCGAACTGTCTTTCTTCTATCTACAAATGTCTCTCCAATCTTCGTCTAGTTCTAAACCCAGACAAGTCTTAAATAATTTGGATCCTCCCCCGTCAACCTAACATATCTACTCCCCCTGCATCTTTCGCATCATCAATAATCCCCATAGTCACCATCTCACTTTCTTAGGCTTTCATTTCGATTATCACCTTTCCATTAAACATTTCGTCCGTGACAAGGTCCGCTCGTCTAACATAATTCTCCGTTACATCCGCCGTATCCGCCCCTTAATCGACTTTCGTTCTTGTATGTCTCTTCTTTCATCGTTTTTCTTCCCTAAAACCGATTACTGCTTCAGCCTTTTCGCCAATTCTCGAAAATCCATCATCCTACCCCTACAACGCATCATCAACTCCGCTGTTCGAGTGCTTCTACTTCTCCGTCGCTTCGACCACACATCCACATATCTTGCCTAACTCTCCTGGCCTACAATCTACATCAGAATACAACACCGCCTTCTTCTCGTAACTTTCCGTCTTATAGCTGTCGGATCCCCATCATTCATTAAACTCCCTTTATTAGATAATACTTGTCCCACCTCTCTCTATCTATGCGTTCCCGAAATTCCCTGTTACTCTACGTTTCAAACTACTCCAACAACTACGGTATCCGATCCTTCCTCGTCACCGCCCCACTCGCATGGAATCAGCTCCCACTCGACGTCCGCCGCGCTCGCTCTTGTATTGAATTCAAATTCCGCCTCTGTACTCACATCCTCGAAAATGATTTAGATTTTTTGTTGTGGTGGTCATGTAAACGTGCGTCGGCACACATTTGCCATAAAACATTATGAAGTACGAATTGCGTTTTGATAATGCGAATGTGTTAGTTAGACTGCTTCAGTAAGATAATTCATAAAATATCGTACTTAATCTTAATTAAGTACGATATTTTATATTTATATAATGAATAGTTGCTAAGTCACACGAGGTGACTTTCGCATTGAAAACCAGCGACAGAATCCTTCCTTCATGATATCCAATTCTATACACCCAGGGTGTATGGAATTGGATATCTATTCCATACATCCTGGGTGTATGGAATTGGATACCCTGGGTGTATGGAATTGGATATCATAAAGGAAGGATTCTGTAGCTGGTTTTCAATGCGAAAGTCACCTCGTGTGACCTAGCAACTATTCATTACATAAATAAGCATCCATCAAAGGATCACCAGTCCCGATTTCAATCGATCTTCATGATCTCATACGATACAATATATATATATTCACGCGGAATGATCTCACCCTCCTTATATATAAGGAGAGTGAGACCATTCCGCGTGAATTTCTTGTAAAACATGTAAGCCAGACGCGAAAGAATGACGAATGTCGTTTCGTCATCACAATGACTCATCAGTGGCAGATCCCTCCCACTACTGGATGCAGAGGACTGGCAGACGGCAATCAATGAATGAATCAATGTGAATGATGTACTAGAAAATTTTCTAGTAACATCATAGTGTAACTAAATCAGTACGACAGCTTCACCAAAAAGGATCATTAGCAAAAGCACTGGCAAATGCCAGCGCAGGTCTCTTTAATATCGGCTAACTTTTATTTAAGGAGGGTGAGACCATATATATGTATATATATTAGGTGTTGATTTTGTAGCTGCGGGTTGGGATCCATCATTGATGCTTTCATATGTATTTGTAAAATGTTTAATTAAAACCAACCAGAAGACCAAGTGTGTTTTATTTTATTACAACGTTTCGATCCTCAGTGGGATCTTCTTCAAGTTAAATCAATAATTGTACGTATAATATATCCCAAACTTTTTTAACCTTAAAAATGTTTGGGATATAATATACATACAATTATTGATTTAACTTGAAGAAGATCCCACTGAGGATCGAAACGTTGTAATAAAATAAAACACACTTGGTCTTCTGGTTGGTTTTAATTAAACATTATATATATATATACGGAGACCATCGACCAGGATCTATTTGAATGAATACAGTTTAATATATAATTATAATGCGATACTAATAAGCAAAAACAATAATGACGTTTCGCCCGAAGGCTTTTTTAATTTTAAGTATTTAACAATCAAAACAATTTTTAAAATTTCTAAAAAATTGTCTTGATTGTTAAATACTTTGCCGGCGCACGATTACATGATCACGAAGAAGAAAAAAACAAAAATCTAATTCATGTGTCTAGAAGGTAGGAACTGTGTAGGTATTTGAATGTGATAAAAAGGTAGCGCGGCGGACGTCGAGAGGGAGCTGATTCCATGCAAGTAGGGCGGCGACGATGAAGGATCGAATATTGTAGTTTTATAGAGTAATTGGGAACGTGAAGTAAGAGGGAATTACGGGAACGCAGCGATAGAGATCGGTAAGGCAAGTGTCGTCTAGGAAAGAGAGGTTGAGTCACGATGGTGATCCGACAGCGATGAGACGAAAAGTGACGAGAAGAAAAGGGAGTTGGATGCGGATTTGGATGTTGAGTAAGGAGAGTTGAGCAAGATATGTGGATGTGTGGTCGAAGCGACGGAGAAGTAGAAGCACTCGAACAGCGGAGTTGATGATGCGTTGTAGGGGTAGGATGATGGATTTTTGAGAATTGGCGAAAAGGCTGAAGCAGTAATCGGTTTTAGGGAAGAAAAGCGATGAAAAAAGAGACATACAAGAACGAAAGTCGATTAAGGGGCGGATACGGCGGATGTCACGGAGAAGTAAGTTAGACGAGCGAACCTTGTCGCGGACGAAGGGTTTAAAGAAAGGTGATCATCGAAATGAAATCCTAATAAAGTGAGATTGTGAACTATGGTGATGATTATCGAGGCTAAATATACAGGAGGAGGAGATTTGTTAGGCGATTTGCATTATTTTGGACTTGACAAGGTTTAGAACGATATGAAGATGGAGAGACGTTTGTAGATAGATGAAAGACAATTGGAGGCAGAAATGCCAATATCGTGTATGCGATGGGCGGGTGAATGAGCATTGATGAGTATGTAATCGGCGTATTGCATGACGTTAAATAAGTCAGGTTTGATAAACGGAGATCGATCGCCAATCAGGAGAGAGAAAAAGGGGACCCTCGACTGAATCTTGTTGGACCCCGCAGAAAATATGGATGAGAGGGGAGGATGATGAATTTGAACAGACTGAAAAGAACAGTCGGATAGATATGAGGCAAATTATACTACGGTTACAGAAAAAAAACCGTAATCATTACGAAGGCGATAAAGGAGGACGGAGTGGTCGACAATGTCGAATGCGGAGGAGAGGTCGAGGGAGATGAGAACACTATATCGAGTCTTGTCACGAGAAATGAGTAGGTCGTTGTAAACTTTCATGCATGCGATTTCTGTGGAGTAATAAGAGCGGAAAGCTGATTTAAAAGGAGGGTACAAATTGGATGAAGATAAATAAACGTTGATTTGTATTGAGATAAGGCGTTCCAAGAGCTTTTAAGGGTAGGGAGGAGTGAAATGGTGCGATAGCTAGAAGGAAGTGAGGTGTTGAGCGATTGTTTCTTAAGGAGGGGACGAACTTTGGTGTATTTTCAACGTGTATGGAATATACGACCGCGAATGGACGAGTTAAACAATATGGTGAGAAAAGAGGGTATCGATAAGCATATGGATTTTAGTATGGGGTAGGCAGGGGATCGGTAGGCGATATCAATACTTCAGAACTTTTGTATTTTCGAATACAATATTTTTATTTTTGAGTGAAGATTTTATTATTTCAACGCAAATAACCTTTGTAGATTAAAGATCTTAAGGCGACTGCGTTTAGAATATTTTGTTTAATGAACCAAATATACTTTGCATATTTAGAACAAACGACCGAAGGTGCCTCGTCTTCGACGTCAGTATATCTTGCTAAACGTTTAAACTAACCGAATATACTTGTTTACAGAAAATTCAAGAAACAGTGCTACTTCAAATTTAAATTCTACATATGTTCAATCGGTTAGTTTATTTATGATGTGTCAATATACTGTAGTTTTAAAATCTACAACAATTCGGTACTATATATATGTACGAATAACTTAGAAGCCCAAATGTGTCAACGTTGGAAGCGAATATCAAGCAGAAGTTCTAGATTACATTGATACAAATTCAGGTTAGATAATAAGTGAAATTAATAAGTGAAATTAATAATAAGTGAAAGCATGTAACATTAATAAATAATCTGTATGTAACATTAATAAATTACATTAGTCTTGAGGGTATGTATTAATGCATAAAAATTAATTTTGGACTACATCTCTCCGCGTTCAGCATACAAAGCAGGTGCATTAAATTAATATGCGTTTTGATCGTAGATAATAACACTCGCGACACTACATTGTAAAATTTATCGATTCTACAAAACTTATCGATTTCTGAGAACGGTAAGATAGCTGGATGTGAGTAGAAGAGACTTACAGAAGTGAGGAACAATTTTGATTATAAAAATACATGCATTAGCAGGATTCAATGTACATGCAATTACGTATAGAGAGAATAGACTTTGTCTCGATACTCATCGATAAAACTTATCTAAACTAGTGGTCGCTTTTTTGATTGTGGATTCCTCATGTTTATCAGGGGGTATAAACTGGTTTCAAGAAATACTCGAAGTCGTTAGATGATATCTGATCATAAAATGCATTTACGTTGTAACAATTTTAATTAGAATTCGTGAAAACTCATTTTATAAATCTTAAAAAATTGACATTTGTTGCCAAAGTATAATAACAAGGCAGATATTTTCTAAATTCTATAAATTTTCTAATATTATTATTAAATTATTAAATTCTAATATTATTTCTAATATTATTATTTAATTATTAAAAATAATTAAATTTTAGTATTTATTTTGGCTATTTATTTTCTCCATATTGTTATCAATTTGTACATTGAGTGTTACAAATAGCGAAGATATCCGCTATTTGTTTTTTTTAAATAAAGGATCTTGAATTGAATTGAATCTTTTTTTTGTTTTCATCACCTTTTTCTTCATATCACTTTTTCGATTTAGTTATTTTCTATTCTATTAGACGCTAATTCAACATGTATTAGAGAAACGCTGATCTGGAGTGGCAGATGCGTAGAATCCGAGCAACAATTACTGTATTATCTGCGCTCTGTAATGGATATTCGTGCTCGATCTAGAGGTAATCTTTGCATTTTAATTTTTCCTTTTTTATTTTTTTATTATGTTGCTAATAAATAAATCACACCCTTTGATTAAAAAATTGGATTTGTTTAGATACAAGGAAATAAAGGCAATAAAACATGCTTGTTTCAACTGTTATCAAATAGTTTTTTTTCAAAAATAATTATATAATTATGTTCTTGCTGTTATTAGATCGGGTAACAATATAAGCCAAGGTCTACTTATAAATTGATTTAACCTATATTTTTGCTATCATCTACAGAGAAAAAGTGTAAAGAGCTTCTCATCTTAGATAAAACCTTCACATTTATGTTGAAGAATGAATACTCTTGGCCTTGTAATGGAAAAACACGTTTTGACAATAACTGCATTTATAGTTAAAGTACAAAAAATAGATTGTATTTATTGTTAGTTCCTTTAACTTATAATTATAACTTGTCTAAGTGACTGGTTAATGATTTTAATAAGTCAGTTTAATCTTTTCAAAAATATATATATTTTAAAATTAATGTTTGATAAGGAGACAATTATTTCGAGGTTGTTGAAGGGCATTTGCCATTTAATGTTTATTTGTTACGAATTTGCGATTTCTACTTTCTTGGTAAAATAGAAAAAACGAAAGGTATTTTATATTATTTACAAATTTATAACTTGTTTTTGATTAATGTTTTAGTTAGATTAGCTACTGAATTTTATAATATTTTAATGCTCAAACTAAACCCTTCTCGACCCAAATTTTTTAACTTTATGCATTTCACCGATTAAAATTAGTTTGATGCCATCATTTGTTTAAGACTACTACTGGTATGCATTGATGACGGTCATAAAATTAATTTAAGAGCTTAAAAATTTATATTACTGATATTCCGAAACTCTGCTGTAAATTATATTTATTATCAATTTTATTTGCACATTTTAATTACTATCATGCTTATCTCTCTTATACAGACAAAGATAAATATTCAATACATTATGAAACAAAGCTTTGAGCCTTTTCTCCAAAATCAGATGAACAATGTCATTTACATCGTATATCGTTAGATGATTTTCACATTTTGATCATACTAGTGATAACAGCCATCGAACTAAATTTGGTATGTTGTTCGTGTGCCATCTTACACCTTAAAAATTATTATATACTTAAAAATCAGTCGTTTTTACACTATTGTGTTAGCATTCTTTCAGCTTTTCTTGTAATCTGTTTCTATAAATATAGAGACATAATTTAATAGTTGATGTAAATTATTATTAAATAGCGATTCTAAATCAAATGCAATTACTAGACATTGAGTGGTTAATGCAAACTGAAAAATAACCTACGACCACAAAATCGCTTTCAGCATGTGGGCAACGCAAATCGAGAATTATAAGCAAAAAATCAGATCAGTTAGTTTGCAATTAATCTCTATCGCCACATGTAAATTCACATTTATAAGCTTTTTAAAATGTGAACAAATAAATGACAGTTTTATTTAAAAACTATTGATTAATAAAGATATTTCACTTGACGTTTCTGGAAGCTACTCAGTAATAAAACTACTCATTAGACGAGTTCTTTAGAAGAAATTCTAAACCAGTGATTCCCACAGTGAACCAATATATGCGTAAATTCATGAACATGATGCTCTTATAGAACAAAAAGTTACACGAATATGATTTAATAACTAAAGACTATCTGATCCGCAGGGTTATTAAAGAGCATTTGTGATTTACTTAAAGGCATATTATGAATACAACTTCTAAGTTAATTTAATGTTTTTACACAAACAAGGATATACCATTATTGTATTTTTAGTGTTGCAAAGATTAAATTATAAATGCAATCTCTACAAGTTTGTTTTAAAGAGAAAAGCTATAGCTTCTCTTTGATTCTTCAAGTGCTCAGCTTTTAAAATATGTATAACCGCCAGACATAAATAACAGTGTTACACCAAACAACTTAGCTTTGATGACATTTATTCTTTCGGAGAATAATTCAAAACAGTTAACTGAGTTTACGTATTTTGGACTGCATATCAAACTAACGAAAATATTTTGAACTGAAGATTTTATAAGGTAGAAAAATTATAAATTGATTAATAAATAATACAAAATTTATCATAATTAACATCAGAGGTCATCATGAGGAACTGCTCTGTTATCAGTTTTCGGCTCCTATTCTTTAAACCAACATAGCATCGAGGCCAATCACATGAGACTCTCACTTATTTCCTTTAATGAAATTTGATTAGCTAGTGAAATATCGTATTCTAGCGCAGAGTATATTATTTACTATTTATCCGTAGGAATATTCCACTTTAGAGTTCAAAATTATTTTTCAAAATATTTGATGATTTATATATTTTATACATTTTTTTGTTTTATTTTATTTTTTATAGAGCTTAGTTTAAAATATGTATAAGCTTCAGTTTAATAATAATATATATCGCCAAAAACCCGAATTCGATTACATGCAGAGCAGACTTGTTTATCCCTCCTAGACGAGCAAATGGTAGCCGATTTTAGTCGTTTCGGCTAGCTTGTGATATATTAAAACGGGATCTCCAAGAATTTGCTTACGTGGTTGCATGGGCATAGCATCCTTAAACCTTTAAACAATAGGGAGAAGTTGTTACTGAATTGTCGCTGCACTCGTTGGATCCTTAATGGATACGGCATGTATAATATTCGTGCACCGATATTCTGAGCAAACAACAGTCCAGGATTTATTATTAAATGCGGCATTTTTAGAAAATGGTGTTGCTTGATAGACTGAACTTTGGTTCATGACTTTCAGTCGCCATGTCACTTCTATATTGAAAGTCGTAAAAGTCAAGTCTATCAAGCAACATCATTTTCTATAAATACAGCGTTTCGTAAGAAATCATGGACCGTTGTTTAGTAAGCACATACGTGCACCAATATTATACATGCGTATCCATTAAGGATCCAACGAGTGCACGACAATTCAGTACAAACCTGCCTATTGTTTAAAGATGATACGCA
>WNNJ02002445.1:0-18584 GCA_012934845.2 Pomphorhynchus laevis
TATAATAATAATATTACACATCACATTTTGTTTATAAATATTATAAAATACGTATGATCTGATTGGGCCAAATTATTAATCTTGCAAATCTATTATTATAGTCACCATGAGTTGAATTCATATAGTCACTATTTGTGGAGTTATGTATTTTAGCATAAGCTTTGAGCTTATGCTTGCACTTTGGCTACAGTTGAACAAGCGTTTGTTGCTTGTTCAGCAACCGTAGTAAGCTTTTTAAGGAAGAAGATAAGGCGTAGTTCTATGAAGCCTTGTGCTTACGCAAACCGTACCAGATATTAGGGATGTAACCGGTGGAGAAGCGTGCGCTTAGCGATTTCCTTTCATAGGTTTACTAAGGATAAAGTACCGTCAAAGTTGTGTAGGCTACACTGATGATACCAGTGTAGTGATGAGTCGACTAAGGTCGAAACACCCCATTGGGGCAAGGCGTCTGTGTTAGGCGCAATCCGGTTTATGCTTCCATACGAAGGTTGTAAAAACCATGCACGTTTAAACTTTCCTTTTTGTGTGTGATACAAAACAAGTCAAGTTAATTATTTTAAATATATTATTTATTAACATAATTTGAATTAATTTCTTTATACATCGTAAAATTCAGAATCGATTATTGTATAATCCATGTAAATTTTCATAAATTAATAATTTTGAATTTGATGAATTTAAAATTATGACCAGGTTACTGATAAGATGATTTGGTACGAAATAAATAGTCACATGACTAGTTATGACGAATTAAACAAGGGTAAAATATATTGTTCAATGTGTAAATCATCACTTTTATAAATAAATAAATTTAAACCATTGAGTGAAAAAATTTTGTGGATGGTAAATAATTTTTATATTATTATATTGTCATATAATATTATAATATAAGATATTAAAAATATAGATATTTTAAATTTAATAAAAAAATATAAAATTTACAATACTGATAAAATGACTAGGTATGAAATA
This sequence comes from Pomphorhynchus laevis, assembly GCA_012934845.2. Lineage (NCBI taxonomy): Eukaryota > Metazoa > Acanthocephala > Palaeacanthocephala > Echinorhynchida > Pomphorhynchidae > Pomphorhynchus > Pomphorhynchus laevis. The sequence goes on from WNNJ02002445.1 coordinate 976, forward strand.
ACATCATATAACTATGTATGACTAATTAAACAAAGGTGAAATAAAAAAATATAGTCAAGTATGTAAATCATCACTTTTATAAATAAATTTAAACTATTGAGTGGAAAATTTTTGTGAATAGTAAATAATATACTTTGTTATACCTTTAAATTTCATCAGAAATACGTCATTAGCTAGTATTTGGACTCGCTGCTGTGTTGCGTCTAGGAATGAGCGCATTAAATGATAGCAGCTTGGGATGATCTTTAATTCTTAGATTAAAATAAGTGCACGAATGTTAACAGTTTTGTATAATTCTTTAGTTATAACGCTTATTTAATATAATTTAATATTAAATATAATTGTATTAAGTCCTGTTTTACTATTACAAAACACTAGATATAATTATTTAAAAATTATTTTTAATAATTTAAATATTAAATTTATATAATTTAATATTTAAAATTTTTAATATTAATTTTTGATATTTAATATTTCTTATATTCAATATTTAAATTTAAAATTCAAAATTTTTATTTTATATTGAAATATTAAATTAAAACAAACAATTATTTAACTATTAAGAGTACACATTTTATGAATAATAAAAAATATGCTTTCCATTATAGTAATGACCTAAAATCCTTATTCTTGTGCATTGTCTGTTATTCATTATTCAATTCATAAAATTGACTTTTATTTTACATTTAGATGTTAACTATATGATGTGATCATATATAGATATTGTGCAAAAAATTTTTGAACAAAAATTTTTAAAAACTTAAACACAATTTTGTAAATCAATTATTGAGAAATAGACGTGGATAGAAAGTAAATTATCTTTTCGGGTTTTAATAGTTTTACAAATGTATGGAAGAGGTTTTTAAAACCGTAATCCAGGGTTATTTAGATACACTATGTATACAATTCAAAAGTTTATTTTCGAACTGGATTTGAAAACAATAATTTATTTTTCAATTTTTTCACATTTCGGAGCACACGCTTCTCTATCAGGTGAATTATCTTACATAATCTTATAAGATTATATATAATATATATTATTCAAACAATTTTTCGCACTAACAATATATATAGTTCAAAAGTTTATTTTGGAACTGGATTTGAAAACAATAATTTATTTTTCAATTTTTTTCACGTTTCGAAGCACACGCTTCTTTATCAAGTGAAATTATCTTACAGAATGTCCTCACAAATTATGTTGACGACATCTAAAGAGAAAATGACATGGAAGACTTTCATCAATATAATGATGTCATTCAACCTTTTGAGCATTGTGACGTCACTTTACATAAAAAAAGAAGCAAATTGCTTTACTTAAAGCAGTTGAAATGAATGATCTTCGTGTTTAGCATCTTGTCACATATTGTTTGTCCTATCCAATATGCCTCCTTCTTTTTTATTTTTTGTTGTCTTTTATTGTACCGTCAATAATAGTCTTAACATTCTTATGATTTGGAAATTCTACCATGTGCCAAACTGTTCCGTCTGCTTCAATCCTTTTGTTTTTGATATCTTTACGGCGATTGTTCTCCCGTATGTTGTATTGAGTACTCGTCTGTCTAATGTATTGCAAACCAGAAAAACAGTAACTAAAAAATCGAAGTTAGTCAGTTCAATCGGTCATTTTAATCCGTCTTCAACTTCCGAACTACGGCCACAGATCCAGGGGGATCTAAGCCCGCCAACCGATCCAACACGCCGCTTTCCGACTGAACCACCCGGGGTCTTTCATCCCCCGAAGAGTCCAATCGGCGCGGACTATGCTTGGTAAACGAGAGACGAGGAGCTTAAGAAACCTTAGCCTTTGCTCTGGGGGTACGTCCTCTTGAGAAGAAGACTAAAAATGATATTCTTAGACTTGCAGTTGTATGTGTTGCGTACGTTATATTTTAGATTAGTAATACTGCTCTTAAATTTGTCAGTTTTTACCATGCTCGAGCAATTGGCGCATCTCTTGTCATCACAGTGTGCGCCATAGCGAAATGTTGTGGCATTCTTGTTTGATCGCATAATCCTAATATATTTATATTATTCCTGAATCGAACTTTAGTCTCTATTGGATCTAGCAAAACTTTTGATTTTAAAGCCAGTAAAATCTTTTTAATATCGTTGCATAGGTTAGAGAATGCAGGATGATATGTGAATACGGAATTTCTACATTCCTCTTTCTTTGTTTCTCTTTGTGCTAATAAAGACGATCGTTTTTTGTGTCTTACATGTCGGAATTGGGTTTCGATTTGCTTAAACGAGTAACCACGCTTTATCAATTGCGTGTATATAATAGTAGTGCACGGATGTGCTGAGTAGACATATAATACATATAATAGTAGACATATATAAAGAAGCAAAGTCATACAATCGGAGTGATACATTAGACTGATGGAGCTGATGATCGAAGTCCTGTTTTTTAGCAGCTTATATGGATTTAAAATCAATAGTAGCCTGCTTAGGCTCCTGGACCACAGTTTAAAGCGATTTTTCGCACTACCAATTTATAAAAAACGTATTCCTTTCGGAAACCTGTGAGAAATTCAGTGCCCTCGTAACCAACGGATACGCATTTGTGCATATAAAGAATAACTAGAAGGTCAACACACGCAACAAGCAAGTAAAAACGCTTTCTGCACCTGAGTTTTGTTTAGCATCGTGAGGAATTGCTGGTGTCTTTATAGTTTTCACAAAAGCAGTCGAAACGCACCCTAACCACTTCATCCGACTGACGATGACTGCTGGGTGGTTAGGGGCGTCTCGGAGTGATACATTAGACTGATGGAGCTGATGATCGAAGTCCAGTTTTTTAGCAGCTTATATGAATTTAAAATCAATAGTAGCCTGTTTAGGCTCCTGGACCACAGTTTCAAGCGATTTTTCGCACTACCAATATATATATATATATATATATATATAATTGGTTTCTGATAAACATACAATATTATTTTCCTGAAGAAGGCCACTAGTTGGTCGAAAGCTTGAATAAAACGATATCTTTGTGTTTCCGGTTTGACTTAAAATCCGAGTATTAATATATATATATATATATATATATATATATATATATATATATATATATATATATATATATATATATATATATATATATATATTAGGTGTTGATTTTCTAGCTGCGGGTTGGGATCCATCATGGATACTTTCGTATGTATTTGTAAAATGTTTAATTAAAACCAACCAGAAGACCAAATGTGCTTTATTTTATTACAACGTTTCGATCCTCAGTGGGATCTTCTTCAAGTTAAATCAATAATTGTAAGTATTTAACAATCAAGACAATTTTAGCTAAAATTGTCTTGATTGTTAAATACTTACAATTATTGATTTAACTTGAAGAAGATCCCACTGAGGATCGAAACGTTGTAATAAAATAAAGCACATTTGGTCTTCTGGTTGGTTTTAATTAAACATTTTACAAATATATATATATATATATATATATATATATATATATATATATATATATATATATATATATATATATATATATATATATATATATATATATATATATATATATATATACAGAGTAAAATTTTGTAAACCGGTAAAGACCAAAAACAATATAATTTATTTTAACGTTTCGTCCCGTACTAGGACTTCTTCAGAACAAGAAAATTTTTACTAAATTTAGTAAAAATTTTCTTGATTACAATCATCTTACAATTGTTCTGAAGAATTTCTAGTAAGGGACGAAACGTTAAAATAAATTATATTGTTTTTGGTCTTTACCGATTCACAAAATTTTACTCTGAAAATATATGGACGAATCTATATTAGATCCCGGATCGCAGCTTAATACATCGCTATATATATAATCGTATGAGATCATGAAGATCGATTGAAATCGGGACTGGTGATCCTTTGATGGATGCTTATTTATGTAATGAATAGTTGCTAGGTCACACGAGGTGACTTTCGCATTGAAAACCAGCTACAGAATCCTTCCTTCATGATATCCAATTCCATACATTCTGACTACTAACGGCCACATTGCCACAGCCGATATACTAAATCTAAACAATATATAGTGCGAAAAATCGCTTGAAACTGTGGTCCAGGAGCCAAAACTGGCTACGATTGATTTTTAATCCAAATTTGCTGCTAAATAACTGGACTTCGATCATCAGCTCCATCAGTCTAATGTATCACTCCGAGACGATCCTAACCACCCAGCAGTCATCGTCAGTCGGATGAAGTGGTTAGGGTGCGTTTCGACTGCTTTTGTGATAACTGTAAAGACACCAGCAATTCCTCACGATGCTAAACGAAACTCATATGCATAAAGCGTTTTTACTGTCTTGTTGCGTGTATATATAATGTTGTTACACCTGACCTGGGACACCAAACGGTGTACTCGTGAATAAATCATTGTGTTTTCCTTATGAGGAGGCATAAACATCAGTCAGCATTCTATATATTCTCATCAGACCAAGATATAGAACAAAGTTATTCTCACAATATTTAAAGTCGCTACGTATGCCCAGTCATCCTATGTGTGACGATAAACTTCAACTACGCTATACGCGTTTTGCTCTAACGGAGCTCATCATTACCGTGACATTAATAATCATCCATAGGCACCTTAACACACACTTTAACGATGTCTAAAGCTCGAAAAACAGAACGACCCTTAACTGAGTCATACGTAGACTCAATTATCTAATCTGATTTATAAGAGTTAATAGCATGTATTTGGCCTATATGTTATGCTGGGTTTTGGGTTTAGGAATAGGTGCATTAAACCTGATAAGATAGCAGTTTCTTCAGATAATTTTTTAATACTTAGACTAATGCCAAAATAAGTGCACGAATGTAAAATCAAACAGATTTTACATAAATAGGCTAGTTTTTTTTCATTTACAATTACAAGTTTATGTGATTTGCTTCCGTTTAGAGGTTGTATGTCTGTATATGAAAAGCATGTACCGGCGCTCACTAAACGATGCCCCGAAACGATAAATTTGAATCAGCTAATGATACAGGACAACGATATCCGAATTTTAGAAAGGATCGTTCTTGAAGATGGTAAAGAATCACTTGCCAATCGTCGATCAAATCTAAATGAATTACAACATTCAGTCTTAAATTTACAACGGACAATAACTCGGAGAAGAAAAAAGAAAAGTCGAAGACAGGATAACCGTTTGTCGAATAGAATGCGTAAGAAACTAGGATTTTTAACTATGTCAACTAAAGTTAAATCCTACTGCAATTATCTAAGTTTACATCAACTATGGTCTTCTTATATAATAGATACACTTCGTAATGGACCAAAAGTATATATTCTAGAATATTTGGCTTTTATTGATATCCATGGGGCGATGATTGATAAATTGATTCAAGCAAACCAAGCGGAAACAAAGTGTAAGGACGCAATCATTATTCAGGACAGACGTAACAGCTTGGTATGCGTATGCACTGACAATACAATTAAAACCTTACTTAAGAGAAACACGACGATAATGTTTAAAGTTTCTTTGAAGAATGATAAGTTTTTCAAGTTCTGGATGTTCGGAGATAATGTTTGTTGTAAACCTACTCAAAGGTATCTACTAAAAAAAGGAAACCCAATTAATAAACCAATCGATCATTTATTTTTTGGTAAAAATGTTGCTAGTAAATAAATTTAAATTTGATTATTTTTTACATCTATAAAAATACTTTAATTTATTGTAAATGCAAGCGACTTTTAAAACAAGAATGTGTAATTATAACATGAAAAATTCTACCAATTTCGATATTTGAATTATTAATTTTTATGTATAAATTTTTATTTTAATAAAAATAAAAATACTTAAATAATTCATTTATCTTGCTCTTCATTTATCAACGAAGAACAAGTTTAGTATATTGCTAATATTACATAATATTTCAACGCAATTAATTATTTAATGTAATTGGTAATTTTCTTAAATTATATCGATGAAATTACATATTCAAGTTTACAAGTTAAATCAGCTAACTGAGTCTACGTATTGTTATATAATTATAAAATAAACAAAACATAATAATGCTAAATCAAAATTTAATAATTAAATAATAAAAAATTAATTAATAATAAATAATTATTATAAGATTTTATATAATTTATATCAAGATGAATTATAAACAGAAATTAAAAATAAAATTTAAAATAAAGTCATTTTTATGAATTGACTAATAGATAACAAACTATGTATCAGAATAAGAATTAGAGGTCATCAGGAGGAACTGCTATGTAATTAGGTTTCGGCCGCTGTTCCTCTACCCGACATAGTAGCGGGGCCAAATACATGCTAATGATGTATTTTCCTCTGAAATAACTATCTAGTATCTTATTCTAATACAAAGTATATTATTTATTATCCATCCATAAAAATTTGCCACTTAAGAGTTTAAATTTATTCTTTATATTATTGTGTTGATTTATATATTTTACTATTTTCTGCTTGATGTTATTTTTATAGTAACCTAGTTTAAAATATGTATCTATTAAATTATTTAAATGATTTTGAAGAAAGCCAATATCATTACATATTGTTGCAATTCTTAAAATTTCATTATTTAATGTATTATATTTTATATTATATGGTATGCATGAATGCTCATGCAAAAATATGTTTCTTGTAAATTTAAATATGTCATCTTTACGATATAAATTAATAGTAGTTTTAATTAATGTTAATTTAATGTTCATATCTAGATATACACCTTCTTTATCATCAATATTGGTTTTGTTAAGAATAAGGCTTTCTGGATAAATGTGCTCACTAATTGAATAAAAATTATTAGAATTAAATACACATATATCATCAATGTATCGAAACATATATTTCATATATTTATATTGTTTAGATTTAGTTTTTACACAGTTATGAACAAATTCATATTCTATAAAGCTTAAAAACAAGTCAGCTATAATTGGGCTACTATTACCACCCACTGGAACACCTTTTACTTGTCTAAATATAGATGTCCCTACTTTAAAATAATTTTGAATTATCAAAATATTTAAGGATTCGATTAATTCAATTTTATCCATATATTTATATTTATTTGATGGTTTAATTTTTGTTAGATAGGCGTTATAATTATTATAACATATATATGTATATCTTTTTCCGAATATAAGGTTAATTAATTTTACTAACGCTTCTTTAATATCTACTAAATCTAGATTTGTATAAAGCGTACTAAAATCGTATGTATTTATATTTTGAAAATTTATTCCTTTTGTCTGTTCTAAAAATTCATTTGTAGAATTAATACTGAAATAGTGTTTTACACCAGTATTAATTTCGATTACTTTGCAATATTTTTTAAAATGTGCTTTAATTACTTTAAGTATCTTATTCATATATACAGAAAATGGTTTTAATGTACATTTAAACGCACTACATATGAACCTAGGTTTTATTGGATTTTTATGTAATTTTGGATTCCAATATAATATAGGTATAGTTTTATTATCTAATTCAACCTTTATACCCTTTTTATCCATTATAGAACAGTGACTTGTAATAATTGTTTCTAAACTCAACTCACTACGTTCATATGTTGGATTTACATTTAAATCATTAGAATTAACCTCTTTCATTAGTATATCATAATAAAGCTTTTTGCATATGAAGACAAAGTTATTACTAGCTTTATCAATAGTTGTTATTATATAGTTATCCTTTAATTTAGTAAGTTCTTTATACATATCTTTATTAATTTTATCTTTCCTTTTATAATTGTTTGTTATTTTCATTTTATTTTTAATTTTATCAAATATATAATCTTTCCAAATGTTTATCTTAGATATATTCGAGCTTTCACTATTAATCAGCTTACTAAAGTAATCATTTAAGTTATTATATAACGAACTGTAAATTTTATTTTTGTCGTTGTTGTTATTTAATCTATATTTATACCCTTTTGATAGCAGCTTTCTTAATTCACAATTTTCAAGAAACATATTTTTACATGAGCATTCATGCATACCATATAATATTAAAAGTAGGGACATCTATATTTAGACAAGTAAAAGGTGTTCCAATGGGTGGTAATAGTAGCCCAATTATAGCTGACTTGTTTTTAAGCTTTATAGAATATGAATTTGTTCATAACTGTGTAAAAACTAAATCTAAACAATATAAATATATGAAATATATGTTTTTAACTGTGTAAAAACTAAATCTAAAACTAAACCTCATTCTTAATAAAACCAATTAATGATAAAGAAGGTGTATATCTAGATATAAACATTAAATTAACATTAACTAAAACTACTATTAATTTATATCGTAAAGATGACATATTTAAATTTACAAGAAACATATTTTTGCATGAGCATTCATGCATACCATATAATATAAAATATAATACATTAAATAATGAAATTTTAAGAATTGCAACAATATGTAATGATATTGGCTTTCTTCAAAATCATTTAAATAATTTAATAGATACATATTTTAAACTAGGTTACAACAAAAATACCATAAAAATAAAATCAAACAGAAATAATGAAATTTTAAGAATTGCCAGTAAAAGACTTAATAAAGCTTAATAATGAAAATAAAAGCTCAATAGTGGAAGAAGTAATAATCCTATATAATCCTATCTATATGCCAACTACTGTTGACTTATAGATATGATTATAGCAGCGTGCATAATAAAATAGTTATCACAATTTCAATAGTAACAATTACTGTATAGGTATTTAATTTGATTAATTTAATTTGAAATCAGAAATGATTTTAATTAAATTCAAAAAATGTGAGACGAAAGTATTTACTTAAATATAACTGCTAATAAAAGCAGACGAGTTGAGTGATCGTCAGCCAAAATTAAAAATGTACCGAAACGTGAAACCTTGGTATTGGATAAGTAGCTGTAAGTCCACCATTACTGAAATGTAGCGTACTGCTGTCGGCTTATAAATAGAGTTAAAGTAACGTTCAGAATAAAATAGTCATCACAATTTCAATGGTAACAATGACTGTATAGGTATATCTACTTAAAATTAGGAAATAAACTATAGATAACTAGTTTGAAGCTAAGAATATCTATATATTTTTAGTTTTCAATAATGCTCAATTTACAACATTCTGATTTAATGGGTACAAAATGACAACATTCAAAGATAATTTTAGCAATCTTACTGTACAACCTCATTGCATTATCGATAAGACGATATTTTTAGCAAACATGTGAAACAATATATTTAAATATGTTGTAGATTGGTTTAATTGTGAAATTGACTTTCTTTTAAAGAAGACGACAAGTTTTGCAACAAATAAAAACCAAGGATCTCATAGAAAGCAACTTGATTTTATATTTAAATACTTCAATATCGTTATTATGGATGTAGTTCACAAATACCATTTATTGTTTATTTCATTTGTTTCGACTGGTCGCTAGTGCCAGTCAATTAAGTATCAAGTCGGCAATTATTGTCTCTTCATGGAGCGGCCCAGGCAACATATGTTCGATATTAGTCAATCAAAGGCTAAATAATTGACCAGCTTGCATAAGCCTTAGGGATAGTTTTTCATTGACTATCTCGGATCCATTTCATAACTCCAACGGCTGATTGTATATTGGACGAAAAGACGAAAGAGAGTCTCGGAGGCATGTTTTCTTTATAGTAGCAATGTTGGATAATCAAATGATATCGGGAACAGGAGATAGCCGAACAAACAAAATCAAGACAACGAAAATGACAAGCAACAAATTTACAAAAATAAATTAGGATCGATGAACAATGGCAACTCACCACCGAACGGATGAGTTTTTCAGTGAAAGAGGCATCAACATCCAAAGTGAACTAGCCTTCATGTAGGAGTGTGGAATGTCATTTCGCCGGCGGGAAGAAAACATAATTAATTGGAGAAATGTTTGCTTTGGTCTAGAAATAGTCTGAATGACTTCTCTTCGCTATTCTGAAACTTGAACTAAACTTTTAGATCAAGGTTGGACGCTGAACTATTCGGGAGTTACCAACGGAAAGCGACATCGTGCGGGTGTATAAATACTTACAAGTCATATGTTGTCGTTCGTAGTAGAGAGGTTTAACCCAGTGAACGAAAGGCTGGCGTCTCTGAGACTATTTGTCAAAGAGGGAAAGTGGATAACTGTTGTGTGTATATGCTCCCAACATGATCTCAGAATACAAGTCTTGGTGGAAAATCTCCAGGCTCTGTTTGGTAGTACTTCTGTAGGAGATTCCGTCTTTATATTGGGTGACTTCAATGCTCATGTTGGTAGCGACAGAGTAGCACTTGGAAGAGAGTGTTGGGGAGGAACAAACTCTTCGATCTAAATGTGAGTGGTGTTACATTATTGCAATTTTGTTCTCGTAACAATTTGTGCATAACCAATACCATGTTTGAACATAAGGTGATCCATAGATGCACATGGCATCATGATTCTCTCAGTCAAAGATCAATGATCGATTTTGTAATCGTTTCATCTGATCTGCGACGTTATGTTTTGGACACTCATGTGAAGAGATGGTTGAGCAGTCAACCGATCACTATCCTGTAGTTAGTAAACTTCGATGGCCGGATCGGATGCTAGACAAGTTCGGTAAACTTAAACGTTCTGCGAAAACGCGATGGGAGCGTCTAGTAGATGCTACTGTCAAAGAACGTTTTTCTGACGAAATCCGGGAGGACTTCTCTCGGTTGCCAGAAGAGGTGAAGAACATTGATCAGGAATGGAGATGTTCAGATCCTCGCTTGCCGAAGCAACGGTGACAAGTTTTGGCTCGAAGGCCTTAGGTGCTTGTCGCGGAGGAAATACTCGAACCGCTTGCTGGACACCAACAGTTAGAGATTTCGTCCAACAGAAGAAGCTGGCTTATAAGGCAACTTTGTCGACAAATTAGTGACAGCTGTAGATAAGTACGGAAGGACAAATAGAGTTTCAGCTCGAGCAGTTATCGAAGCGAATAAGGCGGCCTGAGAGAAGCTTAGAGATAACTTTGAACTTGATTATAGGTCATCTTCGAACATGTTCTGGATAACGATCAAGAACCTTGGTGTTGGAAAGCAGAAAACTGTTTAAACTATCTATAACAAGAGAGTGCATGTGCTGACTGACATTGAAAAAATTTTTGGTTGTTGGAAAGTGCATTTTAGGAGTCTCCATAATCCTGTTGATATGACTCCTCTTTTAGAAGTAGAGCTTTTATAACCAACGAAAGAGCTCATCTCTTTTCTTAATGTTGTTAAGAAACTTCGTAATGGCAAATCTTCTGGATTTGATGAGATTCTACCTGAAGCTTTAATGGCTCTCGACGTTGTAGGCATAAAGTGGCTAACACAGATCTTCAACGTTGAATTGAAGTCGTCAAGATTTTTAGTGAGTAGCGAATTGAGGTGATGGTACTGATCTTTAAGAAAAGTGACCGAACAGTGTGTTCCAATTATCTAGGATTCTTGAGTTAAGGATACAGCCTATAGTTGATGGATAGTTGCACGATGAACAATGCGGCTTTCGTTCAGGTCGTGGAACCACGGATTAGCTCTTTACTCTCTCAACTACTCTCAAACGGTCTTTAGAGTTCGCTTAACCGGTCGATATGTTCTTCGTAGATTTGGAAAAGGTGTTCGGCCGAGTTCCACGAGAAAGGTTGTTGGAGGTATCAGGGGATTATGGAGTACCACACTATCTTCGGGTAGCTGTGTCTTCTTTGTATGAACAAGTATGAGTTGTGCTCGTGTTCTAAGTTGGAAGTCTGAATCATTTTCAGTAGGCGTTGGGCTTCGTCAGGGTTGTCCTTTGTCTCCAATTTTGTTCCTTGTTTACATGGACAAAATTACCGGACGGGCTACGCTGTCGGATGTCGGTCTTTAGTTCGGCTCCATAAGGATACCATTTCTGCTTTTTGCAGATGATGTTATCTTGTAGGCTTATTGTCATGAGGACTTACAATGCCCACTAGATCGATTTATTATGAAATGCCAAGCAGGAGGGATGTTGGTTAGTACCTCCAAGACTGCCTCTACGTATTCACATCATATTCAGGTGCCAATGTCAATTCGAATTGGGAAAAATGTTCTTCCTGATGTGGAGGATTTCAAGTATCTTGAGGTATTGTTCTCGAGGGACGGCAGGAACATCAAGGAGATTGAGAAGGGGATCTGTTTAGCTAACGCACAATTGTATAGGTATGTCGTGATGAATCGTAAGTTGAGTCTTCAGGTAAAGCTTTCTGTTTACCGCGCAATCTTCGTTCCTATCTTAACCTATGGTCATGTGCTTTCAGTTATTACCGAAAGGAAAAAATTTCGGATACAGTCGACCAAAATGAGGTTCTTTCGCGGTATGGCCGGTCTTAGCCTCAGAGATAAAGTTAGGAATTCGATCACCCAGTATAGACTCGGATAAAGTCGCTGCTTCTCCGTATCGAAGAAATTTAGTTGAGGTGGCTAGGACACGTTCTGAGGATGTCTAGGGATCGCCTTCCCTGGAGGGTTTTCTAGGCCGGACTCTATGGGAAAGAGACCTCGATACCGGTGGATAAATCAAATTTCGAACTGGCCGAAGACTTCCTTGGGCTATCTGAAAGAGAATTCAGATCTGTCGCCCAAGATCGCGATGTCTAGAGTAGTTTGTTCTCACACAGCCTCCAAGATCCGACACCCGGACCAATAGTTGACAAGGAAAATGTGGTATTTTTTCTTATCAAGAAATTGTTGTTAATCACAAAATAGTAAAATAGTAAAATATTTAAATCAACACAATATAATAAAAATAAATTAAAACTCTTAAGCGGAATTAAAACTCATACATCATTAGCATGTATTTGGCCCCCGCTGCTATGTTGGGTAGATGCGTTAGGGGCCGAAACCTGATATCATAGCAGTTCCTCCTGATGATCTCTAATTCTTATTCTGATACAACGTCTGTTTTTTATTAGTTAATTCATAAAAATGACGTTTATTTTAAATTTCAATTTTTTATTTTAATTTATAATAATTATTTGTTATTTATAATTATAGCGATTTGTACTTTATACTCTTGATGTGCATGATCTTTATATTATACCACATCACTCAACTCACAACTCTCCTAGCTATGTTTGAGCGTAGAGAACTTCAGTTGTATGTAGCCATTTTTGAGTGTTCGATAAGATACCAATCAAACGTTTTTATGAAATATGTTCACCTGTATTTTCTCTTGGCAACAAATGCCGGATCATTTGCTAACATAATTACGAGAACTGATATTCCTTAGAAAAGTCTAATTAACCAACGATTTGTTTTAAAAACGACACTTTTGATTTTGACTGTCAACACCTCTCTTTGTTTTATTGAGATCTTACAGACCCCAGTTGATGAAAAAATACTTTATAACGAAGCTTGGAAGAATTAAACTATATTTTGATGTATTTCCATAAAATACAAGTAATTCCCGTAATTCTAATTAAGTGATTTTAATGTAACAATGTACTGAACTTGCCAAGAGATCCATTAGACCCGTGAAGCTTGCTGAGGGTTAATGTACCATTGAACCATTTGTAGATTATCATTAGTTTTTATATGGTAACCACCGTAAGAAATGTCCAGATTTCTTAAGCTTCTTTTGTCACGATAACCAGCCATTGTACACTACGATGGACATGTATTTGCTTAATGTCACCAAATAGCTTAGTCGAAAGGTGTTGGGTTGATGTTTTCAGCAATAATCTAATCCGACTTCTGATAAGATAATAGATTATATCACTGACTTGCAAGATAAAAATAACCTGATTTGTATTTCCAATTTATTAAATAATATAATATTTATAAATTATATTTTGTACATGTTCACCAAAATTTTGTTTGATTTAAGCAACTGTCATCAACTACTCGTGAAAATAAAAGTGTTTATGACAATCTACTGTACCATTAAATAGTCAAATTTTAATTAATGTAAAATATACATTATTTCATTGTTTCAATTACGATACTTATAAGCAATAGGATGGGTAATTTATAAGCAAATAAAATGTGTGTTCAATTTATGAATATTGAGTTAAACTAGGCTTTTCTTCATTGCCGGTCTTAGAATTTTAACAATTGGAAGCTGTCTTTCGGAATAATTGAGAATGATATTAAAGATGTCCCCATGTTTTAAGAAATTCATCGAAATTAACAATGTTTTATTTGGCCTATCGATATAGCTTTCGTGCCAGATACAAACGGCATCCGCACCTTCAAAATTTTCGAGTGCTTCCAACGCATTAAGTAAATAGACTGTAGAATTGCCAATGTGATTTTGGATTTGCCTTGAAGATTGAGTTAGTGTCCGTAATGTTCCCAAAACAAATAAAATCAAAAGTATTAATTGCATTAGTCAACTTTTAATGTACTACTATTCTGTTTCTCTAAATCATCTAATTCGTTAATTTTATTTTCCAGTGGTTACGTCTTGTAGAAACAATAGCACAACTATAATTGAATTCAAATACGTATTCGCTGCAATGCACGAAGTAATCGCTTTCAAAGATAACCTAGATATTAAAACTAACTATAAATATCATCATTGTGATAAAATGAACAAAGCTTTGGAGCCTAATACCATGTTTTACACACTGTTAATATTGTCGTCAATTGCTAGAATATCTTCAATTTCAAATCTCAATAAGCGATACCTGTCTGATGCGAGAAACGCCTTGATGATGGTGATGGGTAAACTTCATACAGAATCATTGCTATATGGTGAAATTTTAAGACATCAGTCTAAATTTGATGCTTTTGGAGGGAAATTACATGTTCGATTTGAAGTTAAAAGACACGACAATGATGTATACGTTGCAGAAGCATTCTTGATTAAGGATCCATCGACTACCGATTGGGGAAAATCAAAAATAATTCTAACAGGAATTTAGCTATTACTATTTCTGAATAATAAATGTATAATTTGCTTGTTGTTTAAACAATTTACTATTTTGACAGTTTACGTTAGAAATTAAATTATTTTGAGTGGAATGAAATAAAGAGCTCAAATAATTTTTATTTTAAATTTCACTAAACACTGAGATAATGTTCAGAAATTAATTGTTCACCAAAAAAAACTAGCAGATTTGATCCATGTCGAATGGAATATTAAATAATAATGTCTATTAATATTAAATAATATGTATAGGCAGCGTGGTAGCCACGAAAGAATATACTCAACAATAACTGATACTGTTTCGTAATTGTTTTGACTCACAACCAGTGCTGGGTACTTCCCACTGCTAGATGCAGAGGTAGACCGGCATACGTCACGAGTTTTGACATACTCGTGCTATCCAGCATTGGGAGGCAGGCAACACTGATGAGTCAAAACAATGACAAAATGGTACCAGTTGTCGTTGAGTCAATTCTTTCGTGGCTGTAACACTGTCTATATTTTCCATTGAATTCTCTCATTTCTCTGTAAAAAATAATATGTAATTTACAGCAACAAAGTATGTGAATGAAACGTTTTATTCTGAAAGGTCACAATATTTTGATAGCTCCTGTTATCACCATAAGGAAATTACAATTAAAAACTGATTTATATAATTTTATCCTAATGATAGCAGTCAGCTGTCGAAAATTCGATAAATAATAATTGCAAATAATTAAGTATTAATTATTAATTATTATTAATTATTAAAGGCAAAACAGATCCTTTATCTACGAACTCTTATCAAGGAATAGCCTTAACAAATCATGCCTATAAACTATTGACTTCGCTAGTTCACCGTCGTATTATGCGATCATGTGGTTCACGTATAGCGAATGAACAATATGGATTTCGACCAGGTAGATCTACAGTTGGGGCGATTTCTACTTTAAGAGAAAGGGTAAAACAGCGTTTCGCAGCAAATTCATGCATGTATGCGTTATTTATTGATTTTACAAAGGCGTTTGACTCTGTGAATCGGTCTCTCTTACTAAGCAAGCTTCATTTCGAGTTTCACATACGCGGTCCAATGTTAAAACTACTTGCAGCCATATTGTCGCCTAATGAAATTCGTATTTCGGATGGACTGCAATTGTCACAACACTTGATCCAAAATCGAGGAGTGTTACAAGGGGATCCTTTAAGCCCGCTGCTTTTCACGCTATTCGTTAGTGACCTTCCCTTCTTTGTTTGTCAAAGCGGTAGATCCAGCTGCATAATGTATGCAGATGATTTAGTCATACTTTCTCATGATATTGATTCAGCAACAATGTCATTGAATCGTCTAGATACCTACTGCACACAAAATTTTATAGTGGTAAATCTAGATAAGTCCCGAGCTATAAAATTCAGGAAGGGTGGCCGTCTACGCGGTGATGACTCATTGCAATATCGAAATAGCAATTTTGAATTTTGTTGTGAGTATTCCTACCTTGGTATTGTTTTAAATTCGAAATGGACATTCTCGAAACATATTTCCAA
The DNA here is from genome assembly GCA_012934845.2 of Pomphorhynchus laevis. Classification (NCBI taxonomy): domain Eukaryota; kingdom Metazoa; phylum Acanthocephala; class Palaeacanthocephala; order Echinorhynchida; family Pomphorhynchidae; genus Pomphorhynchus; species Pomphorhynchus laevis. The sequence continues at coordinate 17,359 of WNNJ02002445.1, forward strand.
CAAGTGTGTCAAGGCAACTGAAAGAATGTATTCCTTCAGAAACATAGGTAATTTGTCCTTCGACGGTGCCCTAAAATTCTTTAAGGTGATGATCCTTCCTATATTGACATATGGTATTCAGGCGATCTGGCTTGATCTTACTACTGCTAATTTCCGCAAATTTGATTCGCTTCAATGGAGGTATATTAAACGTATCACAGGGCTCTCACCCATGACCTCTTCGACATTAGTGTCAGCGTTATCTCAACTCTCATCGTGTGCGTATACCTTTGCAAATTCGTTTAATCTGCCTATAACACCGGCACTCTCGATCCATCTCAGCAATACGCAGATTTCTGTGGCAAAACTTGATCCTGCTATTTATTGCACTCCGGTATTTCTTCAGAATAATTGGAAAATGCCATTTAATGCAAACCGACCGCTTGTTTGGAGAATATCTACTCATGGTTACCATGACAAATTTTGTATGATCAGGTTGCCTTGTCATTCAAGAAATTCTGACTGTTACTGTCGTTTCTGTGGACTTTCATGTTGTGACCTTCTCCATCTGTTTTCATGTTCAGTTCTTTCTACATGGAGTTTGCGCAAAGTAGATTCGATATCGTCATTTCGTAACGTTCCCACAACTTCTGCACACTTTTCGTCCTCGTGATGGATGACGACTAGCTCGATAAGTACAATAATAAGCTGACATTTTTGTATATAAATTGACTGTATTTTCTACCTCCATCGCTTACAAGCGGAAGTGAGGAAAATAAAATTTCTCAGATTAATTATTATTATCAATTAAGTATTAATAATTGATATTATTAATTAAGTATTAATTATTAATTATTAATTATAATTATATAAAACAGTTTTAATTATTAATTAATTAATTCGATAGACACTACTTTTGATGATACACATCCGTATTTAATTAATAATTAATTATTAATAATTAATAATAATTAATTATTAATTAATTAATTCGATAGACACTACTTTTGAACTTTAATTAATTTGAATTTTAAACTTTTTTAAACCTTTTTTTAACAATTTAAACAACTTTAAAAAAATTTTAAAACAATTTCAAACAACAAAAAAAATAATTATAATATAATAAAATGATAAAATGATAATATGATAAAAATATTATCAATTAAGTATTAATAATTGATATTATTAATTAAGTATTAATTATTAATTATTATTAATAATTAATTATTATTAATTATTATTAATTA